>JAWQFL010000020.1:215352-234521 GCA_033442365.1 Creolimax fragrantissima | reverse complement strand
TACGTATCCTGACTTGCTGGCTTGGACAATAAAAAGACATGATGCCATTACTAAAAATCGATAATCGCGCGAATCATAAACAGTGAACGAGTGTGACGTTTGTAGTAGGTGCGTTGGGATTGTGAGGGTCAAGGTTTATATGAAAATCACATCAAACAATGAAATAAGTTGCAAGTATGATGTTTATTGATTTTACAACCGCCAATGGTATATTTGGTTTGCATACGCTTTGAGTAGTACAGATACGAAAACCTTTCTCTATATGAACGAGCGTGACAGTCATCGATGACTCGGTATACAAAAGCATGTCAATAAATCGATACAAATTAAAATTAAGTTTTACATTATACATCTATTTATTAATTGATGAAGATGCTGAATGTTTACCAAATATCATGTCTATAAGTTAATATTAGAAAATTATATTACATCATTGAAAGCGTCTACCATGTAATACTAAGCACATACAAAGTTAGTTGTTAATAGCTGAATATCAAGCACATACCAAATAGCTGCATTCATGCTTAGTAGAGATGACATTATCGATTATCGAAAACGATCAGTTTTTTCCAAATTGATGGTCTTGCTATAGTGATGACGTAATACATACGCAGACATAGAGCCTGCCACGGACGGCTTCGCGGTCACCCGCACCGCCACCCGCGGCCCCGCCCACCGCTCCCGTTCAGACGCCAATGCTATCTGTTCATAAAAGCACCGCAGCCACACCGTACCACTCCAGAACGCCACTGTTAACGTTTGCAGCACATTGAACTGTTCTTCACGGTTACTACCCACACTGATCTGTTCACGTTACTATCACTCGATCGAATCAGTGGCTCACCCGCACGTACTTACTTATATAAATACATGTACACACAGGAATATCAAGAAACGTTTATTATTCAGAACGCACTTACATGTTCTCACTCAACCGTAACATTCGTGCACGCATTCCTGTACATACATTCATTCCTCATAATTTTAAGTTCTCAAGTATAAATTCATGTTTGTACTATATACATATATATATAGTAAAATGTATTTATAGTACGTAGATACATACATACATACATACATACATACATATATACATACATACATACATACATACATACATACATACATACATACATACATGCGTTAATATATTCACATAGTAGTACATAGCAGTGACGTGCTAATGACTAAGTATACTTAGTGTAATCATAAATATAGTCGTAATTGTAGTGTGCAACGGTTGAAGTGACATAAAGCGCCACGCTTGTACTCTTCAAAGAGGGGTCGTTAGAAACAGGAGAAGAGTATAAGCACTAGTAAGGTTAGGTTCAGGGTAGTTGTATCTTCAAATTTACGTTCTCGCTGACGTACAAGTACACAGGTAAACATATCTTCAGGTTGGGTTACCTATTTAATAGTCTTAAAACATGAGTTTAGAGTATGGCTCAATCAATCCAATAGACACCACAAATGAGTCTGTCGCAGTGCAAAGTGCCTCAGCTGCCAATGTTAGAATCAGAAACCAAGGTGACGGTGAATTTCGTGCTCCTGTGGACGAAGTGATATACGACTATACGCCGCTAGTCGATCAAGACGAAACGCAAGGCATGTATATTCTGCAGATATATGTGTATACTTCTTTACAGAACTCGTATACATACAAAAGAACTCGCATACTCGTATATTGTAAAGTATTAGTTTTTACGAGTTTATGGGCGCAGTAGGAGTTTCTTTATGTGCATGTTGTTGATGAGGTTGCAATTTTAGTGCTAAGCGTATATAAATATCTGTTATATGAAAGTTAAGCGATTACACACTGCCTTTTATTCTCTGAGTACAGCCAGGAGATGTTTTCCAACATGGGCGTTTTGTTGTTTAATGATGGTGTTAGCGTTTGTCATCATAGTAGTGTGGATAGCCGCAGCAGGACTTTTAAGCGCAGTGAAGACAAACTTCAATCCGATATGTTTGTCCAATGTTTCTGGTAATATATCGACCCTCGAGGTATGATTGGTCTTTCATCATTTACTATCGAACACACAGCGACGCATAGTGAAACTGCCCAACTATACAACATACTTTCTCCGTATCAAAAAAGTAATCATCAAATTTATATGCCTTATCTTGGCTTAGCGATATGAACACGCTCTTACTCTGCACAACAAGGTTATGATATTACACGGACACTATAATAATAACGTCTTCATGTGCAAGTTCATGTATGCCTAGTCCGTACAATTGTGGAAATGAACATGTTTATGCTCTTACTAAACTATACCCTCATTCGTATGTTCAAAGCCTTCCATGTTTTCTGATGTTGGGATGGAATTGGAGCCAACTAATCCTTCCCGCATGTATGAAACGTGGATGGATGATCATTACGAAGAATTGCAAACACGTACTCTTTTCGATATTACTCTTCCAGGCACGCATGATAGCGGTATGCATGTGTGTGTGTAAATTGATGTAGCTATGCATGCGCATATCTATATGTTTGTTCCACATCTGTATTTAATGGTCCTGTCTATATGTGCATGTACATGTGCACGTTTATGTAGTTGTTTCCGTGTTCGTATATGCGAGTTTAAACTGGTGTGTATGTGAACGTATATATTTGTGCCTTTTGTGATAAACTTTTAGGATAAACGATGCAAGCGTATGGTAATTTAAAAATAGACTATGCATCATATTTACATATATTTTTTATATACATATACCTTTAGTTTGGACGTTTTCACCCCATCAGATACACGATAAAACCTCACCCATGCTCGTATACTCGTATATAAGCACCATATTGCACACATTATACACACTTTTTTATGCGCAAATGGGTACGAACGTGACACGCGTACGTAACAACGTAAAATAAACATCTGTTCATGTATCCAGCTGGCTACCACTTCGACGGAAGTACCTTATACAACGTGGATCCGATTTTTAGCATACTAGTTAAAGTGGCAGACCTCTTACACATACCCGTGGAGAGCATTGTATGTATCATGTTTTTGAGTATCACTACTTGGGCGCATTTATATGTGACCGTATGTAAAATCATAGCTCGCATGCGAGAGAAGTAAATTTCAAGTTGCCATTGGAAGAGTATACTGTGTTGACATTTGTATTGATTGTATTTATGTTTGTGTCGTCAAATTGGTTGAATGAGCACAAATTTACTTTTAGTTGAGTGTAATCAAATTAGAATGTAGTTGTTTGTGTTGTACAATAGAATGCTCTCTGTTATGCATGTATGTAATGGTATTAATGTCAATCTGTAGGTAGTAATTAAGGAAGCTTGAGCTAGTTACGCATGAATGCCTCTGCATATGCTATACGTTTTATGTTAACAGTTCTGTATAATTAAATAGATATTCTAGTAATGTATCTTCGAAGAAAGAAAACATTCGAACAGGTGTACAATTTGATATCAGTTTGCAACCAATACTAGAATAATGTAGATTATACGTTTACGTTTGTTTCGAATTAATAGATATCATACATACTAAGATATGACTTATGTATTGAATTGGATTTCATTGTTCGTATGCTCGTGCACATGTGCACACATTGCATGCCACACGCACGTACCATCATACAGTATTGTACATGGATGCATGCTCACATGTGTTTATATTGCTTGACAGATTGTAAAATGGTCACAAACTCAAATGATGAAGATATATGACCAACTCATGGGAGGCATTCGATATCTAGATATGAGAGGCGTATGGGATGGTAGGTCTATGCGATAAATGAATGTACGCACAATCGCTCATACTTACGTACAGTGAGAATGTGAATGTTTCTCATGCCATATTTGGGAATGAGATGTATAGGATGGTATGCCATCCACATACATGCGCATATTCATTCATACAAGTTTATTCGCTTATATGTATATATGTATATAATGTTTTAACGTTGCTCACAACAAGTGGATGACAAGGTGAGATTACACTCACTAGGGAGTATTTCATAGAAGTTGTGTTATGTATACGGTTTATTGGTTTACACAGGAATGGAATGGAGGATATATCACGGCGTGGCCGGAGATTCTATTTCGTCAATTTTGAATGAAATTATCTTGTTTATGGATAACCATGCGCATGAGGTGAGTGGATCATCTATACGCCCCTAGTTTAGTTTTGTCGAGCCCATATAAATGTTAATTAGAAGAATTGATTCTCTTCTTTGTTGGTGGAGGTGTAACTGTATTTATTATTCACAAACATGCAAATATGTACAAATAACTTCTCCTACGCGCTTGATGAGTTTATGTGTATACAATGCCACATGTATTTACCTGTAGAAGCGTTTATGATTGTTTTTGATATATTTATACAAGTACGTATGGGTTTGATATGCTTCTTATCATTCGCTCTTTCGCATTCAGGCCTGCACGAACAATAATCGACCTAGTTATGTAACTGTATACTACCTGCCTAAATGCAAGTACGAAGATTGATTGTATATGAATAGTATATAACACTTATCTGCTGTATGTGTATAAACGGGTTACCCAAACCATAGGCCACCATTATGTACGCACGCATACTACTATACGTAGATCTTAGTGATAGAGCTATCAGTCTACTCTGGGTCAAGTGGAGGTGATGTCTGTGAGTTGTCGGATTTGATACAAAGCAAACTTAGCCGTTTCCTGCTGGATAGCACTTATGATTTGAATCGCACGACAATACAGGATATGGTATGCATTTTCTGTGCACCTGTTATATGTACATACATATATCAATTTGAATTATAATACATGCGTAAATAATGTATGTCTTCATTTGTATACGTTAGTGAACATATTTCATGCGTTATAACTCTATACCTTCATCTGATGGCGATGCAAGTTGCGTAAAGCAGTAATTCCATTTTGGTGCAACCTTACACAAGTTCGTATGTATGCATACGCACATGAAACCATTCAGTTTTCTTCAAATTTATACCCATATATAGATTGAGGCACGAAAACGTATTGTGTTTGGCTTCTCGGGAAAGGACATTTGCCGAATGTTCCCAATCTTCCACAACGCTGACGATATCATTAAAAACACCTTTGCCGACTCAGACAACTATGAGACAATGGTATGTACTTACGATACGGTAGTTTGGTTTGTACGCAGACATGAGTGTGTATATAAGCAAGTACACACATACATACACACATACACACATATATATATACATAGAAACATACATACATGCGACATGTAGCTGAATTCAATGAGCATCAGTCACGCGTAGCTATGGCCCCCGTAAACGCAGTAATACGAACATAAGCGTATACATGTGCACGACGAATTCGCAGCCTAATACGTATACGTAAACTGTCTATACCATGATCCAGCGTGCGTTTAATGAGCGACAGGTCGGTGACTTCGTATCTTCGCACCAGTCCAATTCCACGCTGTTTAAAATGTCATGGACATTGACTCCCCAGACAGATACAATAATTGGAAGTATTCTACAACCCAACGCGCATGCCCACAATCTATACGAGTTGGCTGTGAGTGCAAATGCAAGGTTCGTGTATACACAGATGGTGTACATACACGAGTACACAAGCCTATATATATGCGTGTTGTGCGTGTGGGCATTGTGTTGAACTTGGACAAAGCGATATGTAACCCGTGCAGATACTCAAACACATTCACGGCTCGCCTACTAAAAGTCACAGTCATAACCCACTAAAGCGAACAACAACAACCACATACACAGGTTCCAAGGGTTTGTGGCAAATATGAGTAAGAAACTGGTACCCTTGCTATGGAATCGTCCCTTTGTGCCGGCAAATATAATTGTTTGTGATTTCTGGAATGTACAGTCAGCACTTATTGAAACAACCATAGCGCTCAATTTTCCGCAATATAAATACGAACCGCAAAAGAACACTTAACCAAGTTCATATATATTCACAACCCAACTCGTATGAGAAAGCAAAATCAAAACTACGTAATTCAGTACATAAAATACAAGTACAACCATACATAAGTTGAACAAACCTAAATCATGGACATTTGAAAATGAAAATTATCAATGGAGGCTCTAACTATATTGTATGTATTATTATTATATTGAGTACGTGCAGGTTTAGATTATCTATACATCAATATTAATTTGTATAATGCAATGAACTTATATCATATAGACTGCCCGGGTGTATGTGGGTCTGTACGTAGTATATGGCGTACAGTGTGGGTCGCGATGAAACCTAAATTAAACATTTGTTGGTCTATTTCCATCTCCTCGTATTCGAAACACTTCCATAATAATTTCAACACGTAAAACATTACGTACCCTATATCATGCTCAGCAAAACACGCTGCGCTAACGCGGGAACGGTTACAGAACCACCGGGTGTAACACTGTTGGTGTATTTAAATTGAACAACTGATTATCCTCATGCCCACATTGAACAATCACGTCTTGTCTTCATCTGAACATGATGTCAGTGGTCAAAACTATACTTTACAATTAACAATATGATAGTGCAACGAAATTCTTCTCCAATAGTTGGATGTGTACGCCGAGATAAGTAAACGTATGAGCATATGCGGTGGAAACAGCTGGAAGTGATCCCCAAGTCCGTCTACATAAATGCATGATCACAAACAGACTTTCAAGCAGTTGCCGCTGCACTTTGAATGGACTTTCGTGTATAGCAAACAGTGCACGACAATAGACAGTTGCAAGGAAGTCAGATTAGAAACAATCGTCCTTTCCACTGACACAACCAAATTACTAATAATATTTAGAAAGTCAGGGAATTAAGCGCATGATATAATTTCATAGTACTTGACGCAAAAACGATTATGGTGCAACCTTTAATAGCTCCATACTTCTGCGTAGTATGTGCCCAAAATCATGTATGTCTTATGTGGCAAAATTATGACTATGAGTACAATGTTTAGACATTCAAGATACTATGGATTGGCGGTGGGCATGGGGAATCTGTCCGCCGCGATTCCATACACAAAGTCAAAATGTCTAGAGTCTTCAAATATAAAAAACGAAGTAACCATGTCTGGTGGTGGGATAAAAGGCTGTTCAGCATTAGCAAATATGACTGACGGTTCGGTTGTGATAACGTAGTCCCCTTCACTCACATCAGGTATTTCGAAGTAACCGGACTGATCGGAATAATAGACTCCATCAGTGCCAGTGGTATTATCGTGAAGAAGAATCATTACATTCGGGATAGGAGCATTTGATCCGGCCTGAGTGGTCGTTCCCGATATAGTGCTAATTGTGCTGTACATGAAATCTACACCACCAATGGGACTATCAGGATCTGCTATAAAAGCCAGTGGGCTTGCACTGATCGCAAAATAATAGTTGACAGTGTTTGGGACCGAAACAACAACTTCGCCAATATTTACTTGCGATGCTGGGAACAAATAAATCCCGTCAGTATTGGTTGTTGTCTCGAAGAAACCCAAAGGACTAGTTAAATACACTGGCACGTCTCCAAGGGGCCTATTGAAAATCGCTGTGACACGTCCACTCAAAGTACCAGGAACGCTATAGACATTTGTTCCTGCATCTGACAAAACGCCACTGTAAGCATAGATGAAAGTTTCAGGGGAGGTGTTATAGAATTTCATTCCATTTGCATGTACATATGCCTCGAAAATAATCGCGTATTCTCCTGGCGGTAGGTTTATAAATCGATATCCACCATTAGCATCCGTCCTCACAGTGCGTTGGGCTGTGTCCCTTCGTCTTGTGTTAGGTATAATAATAACCGGTACATTTGCTGCGGGGAGAACAGTTCGGTCTTCGGTCACAATCTCAAGAACACCACGTGCTGCACCTGGGGAGAGTTTTGGGCGCACAGTGATAGAAAGAGTTAACTCACTGCTGAAATAAAGAGGGCTTGAAGGAATGTGTTTCAACTAAAAAAATACTTACCTAGTCCAGGCTGCTGTTGACACCCTGAGTTAGCGCAGAAACATGTTCCAGAACCACCGGGTATAGCACTGTTGGTGTAGTTATTAGAACAACTGAATTCCCCGTAAGCACACATGGACATTTCACCTGTCGAACACACTGGAGTATTGCAGTTTGCAGCGGGGGGGCATTGTGCACAGGTGCCTTCTGGTGTATCGTAATATCCCTGCTGACATGATTCTATACCGTTAATTGGCGCACATGAGCTTTCCAGTACCCAATCTGGACTGGTGGCGTTATCGGGAGCAATCTGAACAGCATAGCAGGAGGGTGCAAGACAGTACTGAATATTCGGACAAGGGGCACAATAACACTCTGGGTTTCCAGGGTTGGGATCTCCTCCGGCCGTGCAGAACTCGCCAATAGGACAAAAGGAGAAGGTCTTTCCTCCATCACCGTTGGGAGGTTCGTAGATGCCATCTCCATCTAGGCATGGTGTATCGATTGGTCTGCGAGCCTCGGCACTCTTTGTAAAAGTGATTTCAACTAAACGAAGAGGCTGAAGAGCCATCAAATTCTCCTGGGTTACTTCACAGATCAGTTCCAAGCATGGAAGTTCACAGACATGAAGGATAATGATTGAGGTACCATCATCAGACGCAGTACTGAATGCCTTGGCAATGTCGACAGGGTCATTGCTTGCAGCATACTGATACGCACAGGCTGCATGGTTGTTCATGTCTAAGGTGTTGTAGCACCAGTCATATGTATCGACATCGTGAACATTGGCCCCGATTAACTGAAGGTAACCAGTAATGTAAGCTACAGCCCATTCATCATCCATAAGGTCGCCAACCTTGGTCAGCTGAATCCATCCTCCGTCGCACCAGAAATCACCGGTAGGTCGAACAGAGCTAGTGATGAATACCTCTGTGAATTCGAATTGAGTCTGTATCTCAGTAACAGTATGGGGGTGAGACATGTGATACCAAGCCTTGTCAATAATATGGCCGTTTTTATCTCGCTTAGTGTGCTTTTCGTGATCGTGATCGTCCTTGTCATGTCCATGTCCCCAGCCCGGCCAGTATGGATCCCACTGTCCAGAATGTGAAGGGGCAGGTCCATGAGTGGTAGTAGATGAATGTGGAGGCAAACGACGACCTTCGCCTTCAATTCCAGCATCAGCCTCAGTATAAGAGCGTCCGTATTTGTCTTTTCCGAATCGGTTGAAACCAGTTGATGAAAAGCCATTGGTATCCATACCATCTACGTCATATCCCTTGCCTTTGTGAGAAAGATATGCAAGGTCCTGGGCACATACCACAGCGGCGGTGGCCAGCAGGGCCGCTTGAGTCAAAGTAGATGATAGCTTCATTGAATTGTATCTTGTTAGAACATCAAACTAACAGTGTTAGGTGTCTGTCTAGTTAGTAAAATAGTTGGTGGTATAGATCAGATATATGCTGTTGACTACTACCGTGTGATGAAGAAGCGGTTGCGAAATTTTCAAGACTATGATTTCATCTGTTGGGTTCGTCATGGGAGTGTTTCATCTATTGGATATCCAGCATAGCAACATGGTGAGTATGGTAAATTCATTGTTGTGTGTGCATATTAGACTAGTTCACTACCTAATCAGCTCCGGTATTTGTGCCTCTAACAGACAATGGTTCACTGCTTCTACATATATGTGCATGCCATGTGCCATTGGGTTATTTGCTTGACGACCGCCGGGTACATGAAACAACTACCAATAAAACCGTATTAATTTGATTTATGGTGTCTCAACGTCTAGATGCTGAGAAGAATGAGCAGGTGGGCCTAAAGTTTTGCCTTTGCGCAACTCCTTGGGCTTTCTATTCGGCATATTTCTATAAAGTGCTATGTCTGCTGTGTAACCATGGATCTTCATGAAGCTTTCCTTGAATTAGTGGTGGGAGAAATATATGTGTGTTGATGTTGATATGTCATTCTACACGTACTGAGACGAATTATTATGTCTATATACAGCAGATAGCATGATTGAATATGTAATCAAATTTATGAAGTTGTTGGCAGCATATTTACGTGTGTGAAGAGGAAAATACGTATACTTGTGTATCCAGTCCAGTACCGCTAGTAGACGAATCCACCCACGTGATGTGTACAAGTTAGAGTGTAACGTGGATTGAGATGAACATATGGGTCAAATGCGGTAAAGATATATCATGCAGACTGCCGGCGTGTATGTGTGCATGTCTGGATCCTGATAGAACTAGCAAATATACTACGAAATTTGTTTGGTTTCTTGCTCGTATTTGGGTTGGGGTTTACTGCATTCAAAAAACTTCCTACACGTGTACTTGCAAATCTTCAAGAATTCGAAAGCATTATATATTATCAAGTATGTTCATACTGTACTTACTTGGTAAGCAATATTCATACGATCTTCTACTTGTTTGTAGCTTATACAATTACAAATAATAGATCAAGTATTTCGAAGTTACGATAATCATCGAAACAATAGTCTTCCTCCTCGCTAGTTGAATTGCTGTAGAGGGTAAGGAATGTTTACGGACGGTATAACAAAGAGCTCATGATTCGGCCTGTGTGATCGTTCCTGTTGGGCTGTATAGGAAATCTACGCCAGCAGTGGAAAAGTTGTAGCGAAAATTCCAAGACTATGATTTCATCTGTTGGGTTCGCCATTGGAGTGTTTCATTCAATAGATATCCGGTGTGGCGATATGATTGATTTCTTTTCACAACTTTTCTGAAAACATCCGCCGACTTCCGCTCACCTCAAGCATGAAATTGAGTCGTTGCACTAGGGTTTAGTCATTGAGTATCTAGTCATCGGCATATTTCTATAAAGCGCATTGTCTGCTGTGTAACCCTGTATCATCATGAAGCCCAATAAAGTAATTTTATATGTAATCAAATTATCAAGTTGTTGCTAGCACACTTGCGCATATAACCCTACGTATCCTTGTATAACTACATCCATCAAAAATTTAGAATAGGTTGATTGCTTTGAGTGTGCAGGTGTGCGTTTAATTTTGGTTGTTTGAAACTCAGCTGGCACTGGCAGCATTGCATGGTGCCATTATATTAACATATCTTCTTAATGCTATGAAGCCAACCCGCCGATAAGTCGTAAAGATGTGACGAGGGTACTCATGTAAGGAACGAGTATCCCAAAAACAGTACTCGTGCACATCAAGGGTTTGACAGACTCATGCATATGTATGTAAAACGTTTGATGTGGGAGAGGCTGGAGTTTTGGTTTCGCAATTGAGGGTAGTGCTAAACCACCTTCAATTAGTTGCCACTGCTCAACTCTCACATAAGTCGTATATGATGAAGTAGTGATTTATATTCAACATATATTTACGCAGTGCGTATTCATACAGACAGACATGTACTCATGTACATGCCAACAAATATACTTATGTGTGGACACACATTGTTGACACGAAGTAAATATTGTATACTATAGACTAGGTACCCCACATTTCGTACGAGATACTATTTCAGAGCATGTTTATACCTGTACAAAGGACCATTTAGATAAAGTAGAAAACAAAACTTACTAACCATCTCTGGGATCACGATCGTGCAATTGGCAGTGTGCATCTGATTGCTTCATATGTAGTAGGTACAAGCAAATTTTCTTGTATTAAGGTACATATATATAATTATCATCTCTACTTGTCATATATTATCTATAGTGGCCTGAACACTAGACAAAGAACTGATTTTAAGACTGATTTTGACGTTGGTGGGGTATACTTGCATCTCATACATTTGAATGGCGTGATTGGAACGACTTCCTTAATCATCGAATATTCAATCGCATCAAGTATCAGCAACCCGTACGTTCATAGCATTGTAATTTTGTTGTAACACAGCTCACATTCATTTGTAGTTATACATTTATGTAGACAGTGTCCTTTTGGTGCAGTATTGGACTTGTGATCACTCATATTATGAACATTGTATCTAGCTAGTGCACAAGAACAGCGAACACTATCTTTTTGTTAGCACTAAAGTACAGTTTTGACCACTGGTGTCATAATCACATTTAAACAAGGACAAGACGTTCGAGACCATTCCTTTGTACGCAAAGTAGTGTAAGTTCGCACTATATAGCCCAGAAATAGAACTAGAATAATCGTTTACATATGTGTGTATCTATGCAGGTTGTTATGACAACGCGATCAATTGATTACGTTGTTCTGTTAATTCTGTTAAAGGCGAGTGACAAAGCGTATATTTTGTTTTTTAAATCTTTGACCAACTAATAGCGATTGCGCGACAGGTAATGTATACATTTTCACGTGCTGACAAGAAATTACTGTCATGATGAGGATCGCGAGGATATACTTTTTAACCATTATCCAACCTGATGTCTATGTAAGACTGCAAGAGAAGAATACTATAAATAGACGCACCAATAATGGAGCTCTGTCCCCCGCATACTTCGACATTAGTAGTCGGGACGCAAAATGGAGTATACTATCGTATTCAAGACTGTTGTCCTCTGATAACGCACCATTCACATAAACAACTAGGAAGTAATAGCTTCAAGAACTGGGAAGTAAGTACTAGCTTCCAGTGTAACAAAATGTCAGACCAGACATATGCGGAACTTGCCAGTGACCAAGCGGAAGGACTACCTTGATGACTCTCTTATTACCATTACCTAGGTAGTACATATCTTGAGTTGCCATGCTGGATGTCCAATAGGTGAAACACTCTCTCCCATGACGAACCCAACAGATGAAATCATAGTCTTGAAAATTTCGCAACCGCTTCATCACACGGTAGTAGTCAACAGCATATATCTGATCTATACCACCAACTATTTTACTAACTAGACAGACACCTAACACTGTTAGTTTGATGTTCTAACGAGATACAATTCAATGAAGCTATCATCTACTTTGACTCAAGCGGCCCTGCTGGCCACCGCCGCTGTGGTATGTGCCCAGGACCTGGCATATCTTTCCCACAAAGGTAAGGGATATGACGTAGATGGTATGGATACCAACGGCTTTTCATCAACTGGTTTCAACCGATTCGGAAAAGACAAATACGGACGCTCTTATACTGAGGCTGATGCTGGAATTGAAGGCGAAGGCCGTCGTTTGCCTCCACATTCATCTACTACCACTCATGGACCTGCCCCTTCACATTCTGGACAGTGGGATCCATACTGGCCGGGCTGGGGACATGGACATGACAAGGACGATCACGATCACGAAAAGCACACTAAGCGAGATAAAAACGGCCATATTATTGACAAGGCTTGGTATCACATGTCTCACCCCCATACTGTTACTGAGATACAGACTCAATTCGAATTCACAGAGGTATTCATCACTAGCTCTGTTCGACCTACCGGTGATTTCTGGTGCGACGGAGGATGGATTCAGCTGACCAAGGTTGGCGACCTTATGGATGATGAATGGGCTGTAGCTTACATTACTGGTTACCTTCAGTTAATCGGGGCCAATGTTCACGATGTCGATACATATGACTGGTGCTACAACACCTTAGACATGAACAACCATGCAGCCTGTGCGTATCAGTATGCTGCAAGCAATGACCCTGTCGACATTGCCAAGGCATTCAGTACTGCGTCTGATGATGGTACCTCAATCATTATCCTTCATGTCTGTGAACTTCCATGCTTGGAACTGATCTGTGAAGTAACCCAGGAGAACTTGATGGCTCTTCAGCCTCTTCGTTTAGTTGAAATCACTTTTACAAAGAGTGCCGAGGCTCGCAGACCAATCGATACACCATGCCTAGATGGAGATGGCATCTACGAACCTCCCAACGGTGATGGAGGAAAGACTTTCTCCTTTTGTCCTATTGGCGAGTTCTGCACGGCCGGAGGAGATCCCAACCCTGGAAACACAGAGTGTTATTGTGCCCCTTGTCCGAACATTCAGTACTGTCTTGCACCCTCCTGCTATGCTATTCAGATTGCTCCCGATAACGCCACTAGTCCAGATTGGGTACTGGAAAGCTCATGTGCGCCAATTAACGGTATAGAATCATGTCAGCAGGGATATTACGATACACCAGAAGGCACCTGTGCACAATGCCCCCCCGCTGCAAACTGCAATACTCCAGTGTGTTCGACAGGTGAAATGTCCATGTGTGCTTACGGGGAATTCAGTTGTTCTAATAACTACACCAACAGTGCTATACCCGGTGGTTCTGGAACATGTTTCTGCGCTAGCTCATCATGTGAATAGCAGGGTATGTAATTGGTACTTTGAGTGGACGTGTCACAGCGATTTTCAATAGGCCCCTTGAATTCATGCCCGTATTCTTAAGTAGTTCTGTGGGTGGCTTCGAGGCAACAACCGATAGTAACGGGATTTATTTGTTCCCAGAATCGCAAGTAAGCACTGGCGAAGTTATTGTTTCGATCCCAAACACTGTCCTCAATTATTTTGCGATCAGTGCAAACCCTCTGGCTTTTATAGCATATGCTTGTCCCATTGGCGGTGTAGATTTCATGTACAGCACAATTAGTACTATATCGGGAACGATCACTCAGACCGGATCAAACGCTATCCCGGATGTAATGATTATTCTTCACAAGAATGCCACTGGCGAGGATAGAGTCTATTATTCGGATCAGCCCGGTTACGTCGAAATACCTGATGTGAGTGAAGGGGACTACGTTATCACAACCGAACCGTCAGCCGTATTTGCCAATGCTGAACAGCCTTTTATCCCACCACCAGACATGGTTACTTCGTTTTTTTATATTTGAAGACTAGACAATTTGACTTTGTGTATGGAAGCGCGGCGGACAGATTCCCCAAGCCCACCGCCAATCCATAGTATCTTAATGTCTAAAGCATTGTTCTCCAAGTCATAATATTGCCACATAGAACATACTACGCAAAAGTGTGTAGCTATTAAAATTTGTATCATAATAGTTTTGCTTACAGTACTATCAATTCTATCGTGGGTTTAATTGCTTGGTTTTATTAGATAATATTAGTAATTCGGTCGTGTCAGTGGAAAGGACGATTGTTTCTAATCTGATCTTCCTTGCAACTGTCTATTGTCGTGCACTGTTTGCTATACACGAAGGTCCATTGAGCGTGACGATTGCAGCGCTAGCTGCTTGAAAGCCTGTTTGTAGTCATGCATTTATGTAGACAGACTTGGAGATCACTTCCTTCATGAAAGATGGCTGTTTCCACCGCATGTGCTCATACGTTTACCTCTCTCGGCATACACATCTAACTATTGCAAAAGAATTTCGTTGCACTATCATATTGTTAATTGTAAAGTATAGTTTTGACCACTGGTATCATATCCAGATGTTGACAAGACGTGATTATTCACTGTGCGCATGTGGAGAATTCAGTTGTTTAATTAAATACACCAAGAGTGTTATACCCGGGGTTCTGTAACAGTTTCTGCGCTAGCGCAAAATGTATTGATCAGCAAGATAGAGGGTACGAAATTGTTTTACGTGTTGAAAATATTATGGAAGTGTTTCGACTACGAGAAGCGAAAATAACCCAACAAATGTCTAATTTAGGTTTTATCGCGACCCAGATTGTTTGACATATACTGCGTACAAACACACATACACGGACATTCTACATGATATAACTTCATTGCATACATACCAATGGGTACATACACAAAGAATCTAAATGTGCACCTATTCAAATACAAAAATATCATGCAATATAGTGAGAGTCTCCATTGGCAATTTTCGTTTTCAAATGTCCATGATTTAAGTCTGTCCAACGGATGTACGACGGAACATCTTGTCAGTGTATAGCTGTCAGTTTGTACGAAGGAGAATCGTACGCAACAATCTACGACGATTAGTCTTGTCGAGTCGAAATGGGCGGGATACGCCATCTTATCGTGAAGGAAACTAATTTTGGACAGAAGAAAAGTGGCTTGTGCCTACTACATATGAGGCAATCACATGCACACTGCTAGTTGCACGATCGTGATCCTAGAGATGATTAAGTTTGTTTCTGCCTTACCTAAATGGCCCTTTGTACAGGTATAAAAATGCTCCGAAATAGTATCTCGTACGAAATGTGGGGTACCTAGTCTACAGTACCAATCCCATTTCTCCTTTTCTATCAGGTATGAGGCAATCACATGCACACTGCTAGTTGCACGATCGTGATCCTAGAGATGATTAAGTTTGTTTCTGCCTTACCTAAATGGCCCTTTGTACATGTATAAAAATGCTCCGAAATAGTATCTCGTACGAAATGTGGGGTACCTAGTCTACAGTACCAATCCCATTTCTCCTTTTCTATCAACTTGATAGACGAAGTTTCTATTTAGGTTCAGCCCATACTATACTCCAGATGATTTAGCACGGTCAAGTACTCAGGCGAAATCTATCTGTTATATTCAAACTCCATCCTTCCATTTTCCATTATCTGGAACTCCTTTTCAAATTTCACTTGAACCTACGCATCGAAACCGCGGACTAAAACTACATTGAAGTATCTCGAACGATAGCTAATACCCAAACATTATAAAACAGAACACCAATTAGGTTTTACATAAATATGCACGAGTCTGTCAAACCCTTGATGTGCACGAGTACTGTTCTTGGGATACTCGTTCCTTACATGAGTACCCTCGTCACATCTTTACGACTTATCGGCGGGTTGGCTTCATAGCATTAAGAAGATATGTTAATATAATGGCACCATGCAATGCTGCAAGTGCCAGCTGAGTCTCAAACAAACAAATTAAACATACAAACCTGCACACTCAAAGTAACCAGCCTATTCTAAATTTTTATACAAGCTCCAGCCCAGCACAAACAACGGTGAATACGAACAAGTTTCATGTGAAAAAGGCTTTACGACTAAATTGCACACACATATTTTCACACATGTAGTGCTTATGCAAGGATACGCATATAGTTTTGTGCGAAGTAATAGGAAATCATATCCTGTGCTTATTTTATTACTTGTTGGCCATACTATTTTGTAAATGTATAAATTAGAAACAAGTAGGAGACCGTATGAATATTGCTTACCAAGTACATACCATTTGAACGTACTTGATAATATAAATGCTTTCGATTTAAGATTTACAAGTGCGCGTGTAGGAAGTTTTTTGAATGAAGTAAACCCCAACGCAAATACGAGCAAGAAACCAACAAATTTCGTAGCATATCTGCTAGTTCTATCAGGATCCAGACTGTTCACAATATATTACGCACATGCACACATACACGCCGGCAGTCTGCATGATATATCTTTACCGCATTTGACCCATATGTTCATCTCTATCCACAGTTACACTCTAACTTGTACACATCACGTGGGTGGATTCGTCTACTAGCGGTACTGGACTGGGTACACAAGTACACGTATTTTCTTCTTCACAAACGCAAATGTGCTACCAACAACTGGATAGATTTGATACATATTCAATTATGATATCTGCTGTATATAGACGTAAACAAATTCGTCTATCCATACGTGTAGAATGTCATATCAACATCAACACACATATATTTCTCCCACTACTCATTCTAGGAAAGCTTCGTGAAGATCCATGGTTACACAGCAGACATTGCGATTTATAGAAATATGCCAACTAGAAAGCTCAAGAGTAGCGCAAAGGCAAAACTCAAGGCCCACCTGCTCACATTTTCTCCTCAACTAGCATCGAGACGATGAGACATCATAAATCAAATGAAGACACTTTTATTGGCAGATATTTCGTGTACCGGGGGGTCGTCAGGCATATAAGCCAATGGCGCATAGCATGCATATATAAGTAGAAGCAGTAAACCATTGTCTGTTAGAGGCACAAATATCGGAGCTGATTAGGTAGTGAACTAGTCTAATATGCACACACAACAATGAATTCACCATACTCACCATGTTGCTATGCTGGATATCCAATAGATGAAACACTCCCATGACGAACCCAACAGATGAAATCATAGTCTTGAAAATTTCGCAACCGCTTCTTCATCACACGGTAGTAGTCAACAGCATATATCTGATCTATACCACCAACTATTTTACTAACTAGACAGACACCTAACACTGTTAGTTTGATGTTCTAACAAGATACAATTCAATGAAGCTATCATCTACTTTGACTCAAGCGGCCCTGCTGGCCACCGCCGCTGTGGTATGTGCCCAGGACCTTGCATATCTTTCTCACAAAGGCAAGGGATATGACGTAGATGGTATGGATACCAATGGCTTTTCATCAACTTACCAATGGCTTTTCATCAACTGGTTTCAACCGATTCGGAAAAGACAAATACGGACGCTCTTATACTGAGGCTGATGCTGGAATTGAAGGCGAAGGTCGTCGTTTGCCTCCACATTCATCTACTACCACTCATGGACCTGCCCCTTCACATTCTGGACAGTGGGATCCATACTGGCCGGGCTGGGGACATGGACATGACAAGGACGATCACGATCACGAAAAGCACACTAAGCGAGATAAAAACGGCCATATTATTGACAAGGCTTGGTATCACATGTCTCACCCCCATACTGTTACTGAGATACAGACTCAATTCGAATTCACAGAGGTATTCATCACTAGCTCTGTTCGACCTACCGGTGATTTCTGGTGCGACGGAGGATGGATTCAGCTGACCAAGGTTGGCGACCTTATGGATGATGAATGGGCTGTAGCTTACATTACTGGTTACCTTACTGGTTACCTTCAGTTAATCGGGGCCAATGTTCACGATGTCGATACATATGACTGGTGCTACAACACCTTAGACATGAACAACCATGCAGCCTGTGCGTATCAGTATGCTGCAAGCAATGACCCTGTCGACATTGCCAAGGCATTCAGTACTGCGTCTGATGATGGTACCTCAATCATTATCCTTCATGTCTGTGAACTTCCATGCTTGGAACTGATCTGTGAAGTAACCCAGGAGAACTTGATGGCTCTTCAGCCTCTTCGCTTAGTTGAAATCACTTTTACAAAGAGTGCCGAGGCTCGCAGACCAATCGATACACCATGCCTAGATGGAGATGGCATCTACGAACCTCCCAACGGTGATGGAATGGAGGAAAGACTTTCTCCTTTTGTCCTATTGGCGAGTTCTGCACGGCCGGAGGAGATCCCAACCCTGGAAACCCAGAGTGTTATTGTGCCCCTTGTCCGAATATTCAGTACTGTCTTGCACCCTCCTGCTATGCTATTCAGATTGCTCCCGATAACGCCACTAGTCCAGATTGGGTACTGGAAAGCTCATGTGCGCCAATTAACGGT
>JAWQFL010000020.1:149482-212004 GCA_033442365.1 Creolimax fragrantissima | reverse complement strand
AAATGTGCTACCAACAACTGGATAGATTTGATACATATTCAATTATGATATCTGCTGTATATAGACGTAAACAAATTCGTCTATCCATACGTGTAGAATGTCATATCAACATCAACACACATATATTTCTCCCACTACTCATTCTAGGAAAGCTTCGTGAAGATCCATGGTTACACAGCAGACATTGCGATTTATAGAAATATGCCAACTAGAAAGCTCAAGAGTAGCGCAAAGGCAAAACTCAAGGCCCACCTGCTCACATTTTCTCCTCAACTAGCATCGAGACGATGAGACATCATAAATCAAATGAAGACACTTTTATTGGCAGATATTTCGTGTACCGGGGGGTCGTCAGGCATATAAGCCAATGGCGCATAGCATGCATATATAAGTAGAAGCAGTAAACCATTGTCTGTTAGAGGCACAAATATCGGAGCTGATTAGGTAGTGAACTAGTCTAATATGCACACACAACAATGAATTCACCATACTCACCATGTTGCTATGCTGGATATCCAATAGATGAAACACTCCCATGACGAACCCAACAGATGAAATCATAGTCTTGAAAATTTCGCAACCGCTTCTTCATCACACGGTAGTAGTCAACAGCATATATCTGATCTATACCACCAACTATTTTACTAACTAGACAGACACCTAACACTGTTAGTTTGATGTTCTAACAAGATACAATTCAATGAAGCTATCATCTACTTTGACTCAAGCGGCCCTGCTGGCCACCGCCGCTGTGGTATGTGCCCAGGACCTTGCATATCTTTCTCACAAAGGCAAGGGATATGACGTAGATGGTATGGATACCAATGGCTTTTCATCAACTGGTTTCAACCGATTCGGAAAAGACAAATACGGACGCTCTTATACTGAGGCTGATGCTGGAATTGAAGGCGAAGGTCGTCGTTTGCCTCCACATTCATCTACTACCACTCATGGACCTGCCCCTTCACATTCTGGACAGTGGGATCCATACTGGCCGGGCTGGGGACATGGACATGACAAGGACGATCACGATCACGAAAAGCACACTAAGCGAGATAAAAACGGCCATATTATTGACAAGGCTTGGTATCACATGTCTCACCCCCATACTGTTACTGAGATACAGACTCAATTCGAATTCACAGAGGTATTCATCACTAGCTCTGTTCGACCTACCGGTGATTTCTGGTGCGACGGAGGATGGATTCAGCTGACCAAGGTTGGCGACCTTATGGATGATGAATGGGCTGTAGCTTACATTACTGGTTACCTTCAGTTAATCGGGGCCAATGTTCACGATGTCGATACATATGACTGGTGCTACAACACCTTAGACATGAACAACCATGCAGCCTGTGCGTATCAGTATGCTGCAAGCAATGACCCTGTCGACATTGCCAAGGCATTCAGTACTGCGTCTGATGATGGTACCTCAATCATTATCCTTCATGTCTGTGAACTTCCATGCTTGGAACTGATCTGTGAAGTAACCCAGGAGAATTTGATGGCTCTTCAGCCTCTTCGTTTAGTTGAAATCACTTTTACAAAGAGTGCCGAGGCTCGCAGACCAATCGATACACCATGCCTAGATGGAGATGGCATCTACGAACCTCCCAACGGTGATGGAGGAAAGACTTTCTCCTTTTGTCCTATTGGCGAGTTCTGCACGGCCGGAGGAGATCCCAACCCTGGAAACCCAGAGTGTTATTGTGCCCCTTGTCCGAATATTCAGTACTGTCTTGCACCCTCCTGCTATGCTATTCAGATTGCTCCCGATAACGCCACTAGTCCAGATTGGGTACTGGAAAGCTCATGTGCGCCAATTAACGGTATAGAATCATGTCAGCAAGGATATTACGATACACCAGAAGGCACCTGTGCACAATGTCCCCCCGCTGCAAACTGCAATACTCCAGTGTGCTCGACAGGTGAAATGTCCATGTGTGCTTACGGGGAATTCAGTTGTTCTAATAACTACACCAACAGTGCTATACCTGGTGGTTCTGGAACATGTTTCTGCGCTAACTCTGGGTGTCAACAGCAGCCTGGATTAGGTATGTAGTTCATAACTATTGTACATGCCATCCAACCCATCGGTTCGCAAGTTATCTCAACCTAACACAATGTGTACCTTCAACATCTAGGTTCAATATTTGGTGTTCTTCGCATTTTGAAAGAAGACGGTACATTTCTACCCGCTCCCAATGTTCCCGTCAGCATTACGCAATTTAATCAAAGAAGAGACCCACAAGCAAACGTTGTGACATCTGATGCCAATGGTGAATACCTATTCATTAACGTGCAACCGGGGACCTATGGGATTTATTTCGAGACATCTATACCTTCTGCAGACGGAACAATGCTGTATGCAACCTGTACTGCGAACCTCAGACGCGTTTATGCTGACGTCGTAACGAATAGTGGAACCAATATTTATACCGTTGGTGGTACTTTAGTTGGACGTGCTACTTCTATTGATGAAATGCCAATTGTAGGGCTCCCCTTACACTTAAGTGGCCCTAATGGTGTAGTTGACGCGATTACGCTTGATGATGGCTTTTACATATTCCCACCCTCGGAAGTAGGTACTGGGATTTTTCAGCTTGAAACCGTCTCCGAATTGGGCGACTATTTTGCGATCAGTCCTATCTCTCAAGAACTTGTATCCGTTAGCGATACACCCCTTCGTCAGAATTTCAAATACAGCCCAGTTGGCGTTATATCAGGAACGACTACTCAGGCCGGATCATTCGCCGTTATCCCTGGTGTAACCATTATTATTTTGCACGTCGAAACCGGTGATGTATTGTCTCTCATGTCCGATGCAGAGGGAAAATTCCGCTCACCTGAGCTTCCTTCTGGAAATTACACTATCGACGCGCCACCTACAGTCCTGTTTGCTAATGTAGTACTGCCGCTTATCCCTCCGCCAGATTCGGTTATTCAAATTGAATTGCTAAACAATGCGGTGGGATACAATTATGTTTATGGAGATATTGAAAGTCAATTCCCGGAATGCTGATGTGCGAATCTCCAGGCTCAGGATTGGTTAAGATGTGTAGCATATTAAAATTTTTCATGACAAATAGCACTTTACAAGAAAAACAGCACTTCAGTATGAAATCATGCCTTGGACTTACAGAACTGATGTGTATGTACATACATGCAGTTTCTGCGTCGTCTATTTCTTTTTGCTTATTAATCCTTCAGCCGACTGCATCCCAAGGAACTACCTATTGTTTGTATGCGCACGATTCGTACGTAACACCCAAGAAAGAATTAGGAAGTATACGCGTAGTAGGTGTTCCGAACACAAGGACATACAATAAATCGCTATCAGTGCCCAGATTGCTCGTCATATATTGCGCACAGACACACGCACGTAAACACTTTATATGATCCATCTATAATATATTTTTGGCCCGAACGCCCATCCCTCTCCGCAATCGGTCTCCAACGTGAATGTCAATGTATGTTTGGGAGCTTGTATCAACCAAATACATGAAACTTGGGCTCCTAAATACAAGTGTAATATCTTCATGTTCAAAAACGCATATGTGCTACAACAAATTCGTAGGTATATGTGATTATATATTAACTAATCGCATCTACTATTTATAGGTATGCTAAACCTAGTGGTTCTGGAACATGTTTCTGCGCTAGCTCAGGGTGTCAACAGCAGCAGGAGTTTATACTTTATAGTCCAGGCAAACTGTCAACTGTCTTCCAAACCCTCTTTATTCAGCATTGAATTACGGTGTACCCATAAAAACCAGGTGCAGCAAATGGTATTCTTCAGATGGTGATCGAAGACGGTACAGTTTTACCCGCAGTAAAAGTAGCGGTTATGGCTGTACCTACTTGTGACGTCTAATGCCGATGGTGACTATATATTTCTCAACCTACAGCCGGGAGAGAATACCAAATAACTCTAGAGACATCTATAGCTCGATCAAATGGAGCACCGCTATATTCAAACTTTATTGAAGCTCTATATTTACCCTAACGTTTGGTCGGACGCTGGAAACACTGTAAATACCATTCCTGGTACTTTGACGCGTTACTTACCTAGACAATACTACCGTTGTAGACTCTATCCAGCATTTGTGCTGTCAGTGCCAGCACAGTAGACCTTATATCCCATGGCATCGCACTCATTACTGCGGTAGACTTTCTATACAACCTGGTACTGCCTCAGAAAAAAACTACTCCCGCCGGATCATCTGCTGCCATCCCCGGTGTAGCAATTCGCCTTCAGAGTTGTACGGACCGGGAAACGTGGCTCTATTCCGATGCTGATCGAAAGTCCGAAATAGATGACTTTTCTGATGCAGACTACGTTATCGAACACGAATACTCCGTCGTATTTGCCGGTGATTCACAGCTTTTTATCCCTCCACCAAACTTGAATACTGATTTTGTATTGTAATGAAACACGAGACATTTTGAGTTTGTAAATGGAATAACGGACGACCGATTCCCCCACCGCCGATCCATAATATATTGATGTGTAACCGCTTCCCGAGTGCGTGAGCGTGAAGTGATTCGCATGCCAGATGATGAAAACGTAAAGGAATCATTCCATTATAGTTATCAGTTTAAGTTTCTGTCAGTGTCCAGATTGCTCACATTTACGTACAGACATGCATGCACGCGAACAATTTACATTCACTAAACCCCTGTGCTCATCCATACTCCCAATCGTTTTCAAACGTGTATGTACGTATATGTGCGGCCGCTCCGAATGGTGGAAAAGTGGTGACTGATTTTAGAAATATGGCTCTCGAGTGTACATATGTACATGCTGAAATGTGCTAGCAAATACCCCATATACACCTATGACCAAGGATATCTCCTGTGTGTATACAGCATATATTTCGCCTAGCACCTATGTTAATTGTCGTGTACGTATCTACACGTCCATAGTACGTACTCCCACAACTTATCCGAAGAAGGCTGCATCAAGATCCATGGCTTTCTTTTTTCTTGCCTTCTTCTTCGTTGAAGCCGCTGAAGTCAAAATTTTGCGCTTCTTTGAGTCCTGAAACAGAATAAGTCTATGTTAAAGGCTTTCTTTCTTCCATAAATGCATTCTTACGTTGTCTATTAGCTGTGTATGATGCACTGGATATATATATGCATGTGTGTTGGTGTGCATGTGTGTATGCGTACATTGCGTGCAGACTAGATAAAACTTGAGAAGAGAGTAGGTGCGAGCAAGCATACATGTACAAACATACATATACATATGACAGCTTCCAATCACACATAAGTTTCTGACATTTGATCCCACATGAGAGAACTCCTACGTTGCACTTGTGTTCTCAGGAGTTCTCTCGGATATGTAAACATACCATGGCCATCGGCTGTCCATTTTCAGCGCGAAGACCGTGAGCATTCTCGCCAAGGGCTACTGATTTATCGCCAACATCCCCGCCTACATCTAAAGTTATGCTTACATTTGTAACTGAACCCCTACACGATGATGCACTGGCAATAGACCCTCGGCGCGAACTTGATGACGAATTTTTTATGCTATCTACATTTGAGTGCACAGGTGTGCGAGTGCTCATGGGGTTGATTGTGGATTGTTTCCTCCATTCTCTACTCATACCGTACTGTTTTGCACGTGCCAGGGCGACATTGCGTTGCGCCTGCTCGTAATCTGTATTTAAGCGAGTTCGTGCATGTGAGAGCAAGAGAGTGAGTGAGCGTGAATATTAGTGCTTTTCGTGTACTACTAAGGTAGGTTCGATTTTGTAATATCAACGTCTGGATAACTGGACATTAGGACAGTGAAGGGCATTGTGGCGTCACTCATACCATAGCATACATTTATGTACTTCTACAGACAACTAAGCAACTATATAAAACATGGATGTAATGAAGACATCTATATACAGGTAGACCCGTGACAGAGTTGTGCGGATCAACCCGCGTAGTGTCCGACATGGAGATTAGGCTGTGAGTGTGGGTTGATAGTTCTTCAGACACCCCAATAAGTCATACATGCACGCACACACGTTGCCTTATATTTTTCTAGGGTAAACTGTGTGTTGCCGCTCGCACACTCTGCTGTCGTTGTATTTCAAACAATCCTGTACTGCGGCATATATACGGCAAATGCATATTCACGGGAAGGTGATGATCTCTCGCTTTTACAAATACAACCATGTGCATAGGAGTGTATCGAATACATGCCGCATGTGAATACACAGGTTTCTCAATTTACCTTCAATAGTCTTATGTTTATCCGGCTGTGTAAGGTCTGGTATTGAGAATTCGACAACGTTTGTGGCAGCAAAGTCTACGCCACCATCCATACAATTACCAGCTGCGAACTTTATATTCCTATTTTTGCAGTGATCCTCTGTGGTTTTGCTATGGCTTCCGTTCGCATTTCTTGAAAAGTTATTGGACATCCTGCTGTATGACTGCCTTAATTGATTTTTGAGGTGTTTCTCGTAGTCTACGTCTACATTCCATTCTTTCAAACATCTGTAAGTATTTGTATATGCGCATGCGTTGATACATATAAACGCGAATTTCATTGCGTCAATTTCTACGTACGTATGGGACAAATAAACGAATAGTACACGTATATGTAGTCTACACTGAAATACAAATGAATACACAGTGAAATCCTATTCCATAGTTGAGGTTTTCCTACTCGAAACTTTTCATGATCTTTGTTCATTATGACTCTCCAGCGTGCGTTACCAGATATAAATACAAGACAGACATGTCTAGTAGCCATCAGATATTTGATCAGTAGTCAGTTAGCAGTTCATAACGATTCATAAATTTAATTCACAATATGACGGCATGAACAACAGCATGATGTACCATTCCACCCCGATGGTAAGCTAAAGTCGTCTGCACGTCACTTTCCATTTTGTTAAGAGTACATATTTTGAACTTGTAGCTAAATTAAAAGTGGCTCTACTATACATATAACGTACGCATACCTTCGTGCTATATCATTCTGATCTAATGGCAAGAGCCCGTCATCCTCACAGTACTTCATGAGCTCATCAAGGGCAATGATTTGAGCTTCACCTAGGCTCACATTAGCATCTCGTACGTAATCCGTAAACTTCGTGTCTGCGCGTATCACTTCCGGATTAACAATCTGTTCGTGGACGTGTGTTTGTTTCACGATGTTGAAATAGCATCAGAGCCCTTCTTGTAATCGCTCTTTATATTCCCGTAAGCATACATCAAATAAGACTTTCTAAACATTGACTTACAGACACAAATGTGTCAATCCTGTATAATACAATTCCCCAAGTCTGTTCGCTGCCACACAGTTACAGCCTCACACAATACGTGCACTGAAGACTTTACAGACTCAATCACGACACACTTTATATTCATGTACATCGCTATTAAACACACATACAGATATACAAATCCCAACTACATCCACGCATTATTCAAACTTCCACACATACATCCACATGTGTGTAGATGCATGCAACTTCATCATTTACCCTTTTCTGCATATTCGTAGGCGCGCTGCCAACCCACCAAATGCACACACACACGCACAATGAAAGGGAAATTATACCAGACTAGTCCATGCCCATTTATTCAAATGTGCAATTCTGATAAGAGCTTTAGTGATATATCACAAACTTAGCGTGTTCATACATAGATACGGCTCTATAAATCCATACACATGCACATATAAACACGCATTTATCGAATATCTTACTATCTATTACTTTCTTTTATCCGGTCGAACAAAGCAAACACAAGAAAACACCCATAAACATACATGCGCAACATTATCTGACCCTTCAACACCCCACTCGCCAAGGTCGCTTAGTTTTTGATTAACACTTAAGAGCCATTTCACTACAGCCGGACTTCGTTCTTTCAGTCCTATACAAATTATATATCTTGTGTGGCGTAATGTATGCATGTAAGATAGTATATCAAGGTACCTGTAAATACTATGCATGAGTTTTCCATATGTGTGTTAACGTGTACGTATATAAGAAACATATAATTATGCATAAGTTTTTCATATGTGTGTTAACGTGTACGTATATAAGAAACATATTAGTCAGTGTTACGTAGATTTGTTTATAGATATACAGTGTATTCTTACAATGTATGTATAACTCATCCGCTACAGGCTTGGAAATATAACTCGTATATTACCTACATCTGACAAGGAGGAACAGACGTATACATATAGATAGAACAGGATGCATGTACGCTCATACATACACCCAAGCACCCATACCGTTCACTGTTTGCGGGCCTCGAGGTAAATGGTTTGAGAATACAAATCTTGTTAAAATGTTTGTACATCACATAGACTAGACCCACGGTAAAGGGTGTGAACATATCGAATATTTTGCAAACGAAGTTTCCACCCTGTCGTAGAACTGACAGTGCGATCGTAAACTGACATAGAACAAGTTGTTTGAGGATTTCTTCCTGATAATTCTCCTCACCCTCTACACTAAATCCACCTGTTAAAATCCATGTGTGTGTTAGAAAATTTGTGTGAGTGTGTGTACTTAATGTCAGCCATTAGCTACAAGTATTTTATCATATTTTCCTCTCTGTATTTGTTTATAAGGACTATGAATTGAAATAACTCACGTAGATATGTACACAATACACCTACCGTCAGCCATCATAAGATGAAGACCTACTTTCTCAGTCTTAATTGAGATCAACGTTGTGAAAGCCAGAATGTTAGCTTCATTCGTTACATCTCCCGTACCTGCCCATGCATATGTACAAATATAAAAAATCGGCGCATGTATTCACCGTGGGTACACAGATCTGTGTTTGTAAGTATACTTACATATGCAATGTTTGTGTGCACTGGTACATAATTTGTACAAATGTTACTTGTTTGGGTCTAGAAGGCAAACATTTCGTATGCGAGTACAAACATACGAGAAAATCCAGTTCACTGATAAGTCCAAGAAGCATACGATTGTCACGCAAACCACTCTTTTGTTTTACTTCTAACTTTGTTGTATTGTATATGTATGACAAATCAAACAGGGTAGATAATATACACTCACATATATTACAAATTTAGAACCAAACATAAACACAATTACACAAGATGAAACACGCCAATGCATTCATGCATGTATATACCATCTTTGCCAAAGAATGTCTTAAAATAAGGTTCAGTAGGCTGACGATTGAAAAGCCAAGGAGTGAAGTCATCTGGGCCTTTCAATGTGAAACCAAAGCCCTTACAACGCTTCTCACGCCGCCAAAGTACATATTCTATACATATTAATGTGCGTGTGTGTAGGAATTTTTGCTATGTATGCATGTATGTATGTATGTATGTATGTTCTCTCTGTACTGTACGTGGGTGCTGTAATATACATATTGCTCACGTGTGTATTTGTGTATGCGCTTTTATATGAGAAAGCGTCGAGTTTGATGTAAATTTAAAAGCTACTAAAATAGTACTTGTTTCGCAAATTTGTGAACGTGCGTGTGATTGAATATATAATTTGACGATAAGAGTGGATGTGATCCAGCTGGTAACTATGTGAGTGTGTGTTTGTACGACAGTGCACAGTGTGGTGCGTGATAAAGTGCACGAGGGAACATTATTACACACACAGAGCATGTACCTGAAAACCCGCCAGGGCCAGCACATACATCAGCAAACGTCAGAGTATCATCTGAAGATAGACCAGGAGGCGATGTAAATATGTAATTGAACATCGAATCTATGTTCGCCATTTTAACAGCCGCTCTGATAATAGCAATAAGTGATGTGAGCTCACATACACGACCGACAAACAAATACACCAAGGTTTCAGTTAAACATCGAAGCCACGTTCATAAGTTCCTGTATTCTTGTGAAGAGGAACAAATGCTGGGAGTGCACGAAGTTCGAACCCATTGAAAAAACACTGAATATACGACCAACATATATACGTGTATATATGTATGCGTAGTGAGTAAACAGTGTACCATGTGCTCCACTCTTTGCATACATTTTGTTTCATCAGAGCGTTCAACATAAGTGCATACATACGTGGCATGTACACAGGCCTAACGCATGTTAAGCACGTATAAATGGTAAATGCTATTTGCGCAAACGTGAATACAGTAAAGCATTCATGCCTACTTCTTACCTATTAATAAACACGTTACCACCCTTAAGAATAAGTTCATAAGGGTTCGCTTTCCTCCTCGCAGCAATAAACTCACGCCTCTCCACCCCATTGAACTGAGTCTTAGCCTATATATGTGTACGAGAACATAAATGCTTGTGTGAAAATTCGAGAAGATATACGTATGTTAATTTAAGACGATACGTGTAGGTGAATCTGTATAGAACGTGATTGCCATATGTATAAATACACTGTTACTTGTACGTCAATATAAAGCGTACAAGAGCACATAACAATCCGTGCACGTTAATAGTCGAAAAGTATATTTGGTGCTAATTGAGGGGATACCCCAAGATGGCGAGGTTTTACACGCGCAATCTCCAACAAGAAAACTTGAAATGCGGACATGTTTTCATACAAACTATATACAGTGAAAAGACGTTCCACCACTATGCTATCTCCAAACAGGTCATAATTGATCGCGGTTTGAGGCGCTACAACAGGGCCGTGTGACTCCAATCCACTTTGCACGAGAGATTGTCCCCACGTTGGATCATACGCACCTGTGTTAAAACAATAAAGTTAACAAGATACGGAAACGTATGTGCATTGTATATACATAATAACTCGATTTACATATATATTACACATATACTGGCATACATGTACGCATTAGCACCGTATACGCTCATGAAAAACAACTAAACCACAGCAGATAACTCCAAACAAACACGAAAATGCAAACGAGTGCATATGTGTAATAAAAAGTGCTCACACATTATCTCGCATAGAAGGATCACCTTGGTATTCTATGATTTTGTAGTCTTGAACATGTGGTACATATGTATTGAGATCCACTTTATGTCGTTTCTTACTAATAGCTGGCTTTTCCTTTTGTTTATATCCAAGTCCTGCGCGCCCCGCATTATCGCCTGCTTTAATTGGCTCTACAATTCCTGTTTTTGTGCGTGTGAGTGTATGTATATGGTGTTTGGTTTGCATTGAGTGCTTGCAGGCTACGTTTTCCTACCTGCATTACGCCTGCATGTAGATGTGGGAGTATGCATGAATGTGAGTAGATAATGTACACATGACAATACACTCAGACACGTACGTCAATTCAATGTGAACACATGTATAAGTATTATAATTTCATATAGTCAAAGCTCACATTTGTTTTCCAATCACATGTCAAAGAATGTACGTCCCAAAGTATGGTCTTTTCAAAAACACTCATACCATACCCAAATCCTCACTCATATCACACTCCCCACCACATTCGTACATACACTCATAACGCATTCATACCCACACCTACACCCCGAGTGAAAACTACTTATGCACTACAAAGACGCTCATGCACATTATATATGACATATGACAGAGTTTGAAGTGCTACTATATGTATATTAAAGTACTTTGTTGTGTATCAAGCTCGTGCCTTCAGAGCATACGCTTGCATGTTATATACCGACTTTGCAAGACTGTCGTCAAAATTTGTGGTCTCATCGTTGAACAATCGCAGCCTCAGCTCTTACATAAATATTAAAACAATCCACACGACTGTAAATATAACTCACCTGGTTTGAAATACAAAACAATACACACCACTGCAAATATAACACACCTGGTTCGAAAATACACTACTGTAAATACAACTCACCTTGTTTGTACAAGCCCAAGCCCATGCCCTGAGACCATCCACTCGCTTTCAGCATTTTAGCTCCAAATCGGCTGTATGTCTCCACACGTTCACCCTCATTTTCCTCGTCATAATCTTCAGTTGCACTCACACTTTCACCCATTCCAACATTACTGCCCGTAAACCCTAATCCGGCTCGCAAGTTTCTGCCCCTAACCTCACCTGCGTTACCATAGTCCCAATCTTCATTATCGCCTTCATCTCTGTCCAATGCCCTACTTCCACCGTCGCCCGCACAAACCTCAGCACCTGCGCTTTCACTCACAGGTGAACTCTTGTTTGTTTCAAATACTTCATTTTTCACACCATCTCCTGCACTCGCACTCGCACTTGTATTCAAAGTTTCGCAATTACGTTGACAGCCAACACTATCACTGGAAACAAGTTCAACGGTATTTCCGTGACCCTTCTGTTCATGTATACCAATGATAGTCTCATGTCCCATACTCACAGCTCTCCCTCTCACATCATCTGCACTCGCACGCACACCCATACCATGATTTACGGACAGGGATTGCGTGTCTGTGTGAGTATGTTCTTGTGATTGTTCGTCATTAGCGGACCCCGTACTGATGGAGCCTACATTAGACGTCCATACACTACCATCCATTACCTCTTCGTACTCGAACTTATCGCCAGCACCCACATCCGCGTTCAGCACAGTTCCAGTCTCGATTTTCTTTACATCTTCAACCCTAGCACGAATACATTCATTTTCTTTTATAACGGCCCCATCTATACCCGGTCTACTAATTTCCCTATTTACAGTTTGATTCACGATTCTACTGTGTTCATTTGGAATCCCATCATGAAGAGCATGTGTTGCATCATCATGTATACGAGTTGGGCGCATACATACAGGAGTGGAATGAATAACATCCGCAGTATGTGGAATGCTATTGTTCGCATTTGTACTGCATGTTTCATGTACATCCTTAACATCAATGATAACACACATCTTTTCCAAGTGACTGGATTTCGTAAGAGTTGATATGGCGACTTCGCTCCCGTTCGCGTCAACATCTAGAAATGGCGTGCCGGCTTGTTCGCGCTTTGTGTCTACATTCATGCTCGTACTAAATTTCGTCTTTGTCGATGCAGCCATGTCACTCGACTCAAAAGTATCAACATCGGCCTCATGGGCATCAGAAACATTAACAGTGGACTGGCCCACATTATCCATAACACCTGCGTTTTCTTCTAGCTGTGTGAGTACGCTGCTACCAGCTATATTTAGGCCAACACATACATTGACGGTTTTATCCCCCGTGCTCGTGTCAGCATCATCGGCTAAGATACTGGGCACTTTTTGCAATTCAGAGACGTCCCTCATAGTGGCACAACCATTCACGTCCTGTTGATCAAATTCCCTCGCATCATTCACAATTTTAATTACATCATCTCCTGTTCGCACATCAGTATCGATCGCTTTACGCGTTGCTAAATTGGTGTCCAGTGTTCCTCGTTGTGTGAATATGGTGGCCTTGCACTTCTTACGATTCGGTTGTGTTACGTCCGTAACGATACCCCCAACTGAGACAGCGCCTGTCATATCGACAACCCCGACTGCGGCATTCCTATCAGCTCCTTCAATATGCTCGGCTCTCGCACCCGTACTCAAGACCACGATACTTGGCGTTCCATGTTTACGCTTGCCCCTCGTACGCAAGCGAGCATTGTTCACGGCCATACGTGTCAAAATCTCACCCCCATGCTCATTGTCCCTATTATTCTCATATTCGTTTGCAGTTTTACTCATAGACTTACTTTCTCCTAAACCAACGACTTCGGTTACTTTCTTGACGGGTTTAGCATCGCCTCGTTTCTTCACAGCAAGCTCTCCATCCCTACGTTCGCGAAATTGTACCTTGTTAAGACTTCTATTGCCTTTATTGTACTTCATATGTTCGTTGTCGTCATGTACACTTGACGTGACATTCGTGTCAACAACAAGCACACTATCACTCTTGGGAGCATCTAAAATTTCCAATTCAACATTCTCACTCTGTTCATTTTGTTTTGATCCTCTCCTAGCTCTCACTGTCGTCACGCACTTGTCATGCTTCTCGTTTATATTCTTACACTCGGCGATCACAGGTGCAGGAAAATTTCTCTCTCCAATAGCAGCATTCTGATTCAGCTCCATATTCTTTGGTAGTCCACAACGCATAACACCACTCCTCACTACGGATGTGACGTTATCCCCACCTTCCTGCAACACAGAGTCCTTTGGAGGCGAATCGTCAACAATTTCCCTGCTGTCGTCTACACCTTCACATCCAAAAGTGGCCACAGGTAGTCTCTTTCTATCTCGCTTCTTTACCAAGATTTTAGCATCACAGTTTTCAACTGCATCAATCACATGCTCATCCACACAACTATCATCAGCAAACGATGGTTTGCCCGTAGCTATGGTATCGTGTGCCTTACGCCTGCTGCGTTTCACCATAATATCTATACACTCAAGTTCAACCGTTTGCGCATAACCTTCTATGCAGTGGATTGGAGCTTCCTTTTTGATGCCCACGCACACGTGATGATATGAGGTAGCATAAGATTTGCATGTATAATATGAATATAGTGTACGGTTTATCCCAGCCTTGGTACTTATCTGTGTACATACATACAGTACTATGAGTGTATACTGCGCAAGTTGGGCGACACCGCGTGTTTTAGAAAGTGTGTATCTAAAGTATCCATTCGCACCAGTGGGCACAGACCTCTCTTACCCAGGCCTGTTGCTATATTCTTGACAACGTATGCATTGAACTATCAAAGCGATGTGGTATCTGCGCGTTAAGATGCTAGTGCGTTGTCTACTGTGTGTGTGTTTGTGTGTGTGTTTCTCTGTTTCCGTGTTTCTGTGTTTATGTGTCCGTGTGTAAGTGTCTTTATGTGTGTGTTTGTGTGTGCGTGTGTTTCGTGTGTATATACGTACAAGCCAGGTGTGTCTGTGTAGCATATATATTATATGTGGGGGTTAGTTCAACTAATATGTTAGTTCCAGATCTGAGGAACTAATTATCGACCTCTTCAGAACAAGCAGAGGACGTTAAGAGTGGTTCTTCACTGAGACGGAAGGATCCATCCCTGCAATGAGATGAATTGGTCAGTTCATGGTTACATTAGCTTTAGAAAATGTATTGTAAGGGAGTGAGTGGATGCAAGGGAATAGGACTTACATGTGATTGTGTTTCTGCAGCACAACAGCTGCTAGTCCACTCACGCTGACGTACACTCATACATTTTGCATAGACATACTTCACTTTCTTCCGTATGCAGGATCTTATACTATCAAGTGTACACGTACGCAGGTTCGTATACTATCAAGTGTACAATGACAAAGCACCTGAACGAGATATAGATCCTCGACTGTGGTGATGGTCATACATCAACTAATTATGTTAATGTGCACTGTTTTCTGTGACGGTATTGAAATAAAACTAATACCAAACTGAATCGGGGCTCTCTATTTACCTTAAGGATTACACGTTCTTACATTTCCACACACACACACACACACAAACACACACACACACACACATACAACACACACATACACATACACACACACAACACACATATATATATATATACAAGCTTATACACATTCCTACCTATACACGCAAACTCAGTCTTTCGAATACAAAGTCTAGTCACTCATCCACACGTACGCATGTGCAATTCAATTAAAGAATACACGTGTTGCATATCGCGCTATTGTGAGGTTGAGATTCGGCAGTTTCGTCTACGCACGCCGTTTAGGGTTTAGAACACCGGCACACGTATCGCCACAGGCGCACGCAATATTCGTACGTATACGCTGAAATATGGCCGAATCCTATGGGAACGTGAGTGATACTGTAGCTCAACTATTGCAGGACACTCAGCTTTCTACTGGAAAAGATGAGAAACTAAAACTTCTCAACCAAGTCAATGAGCTACTTCTGAAAAAAGTATGAATTGAATTTATACGTTATGTGTACACTTCTACTTACATATGTTGATATACTCGCACGTACACCACGCGTATATATATAAAGGTTTCATGTTAATCTCTCGCTCGCACTCTTCTGTTGTGAGTTGTTATTATGCGCCTTCTTACTTTCGCCACGTAAACGTGGCAAACATTGTGAACAATCATCGCTCTACCTCCTCTTATCTTGAGATACAGCCATTGTGATCTTGTCCTCATCCATTGACACTTGCATGTACGTAAAAGCCCTGTGTATGCCATCGATTGGCTGGCACTAGTGTGCTACTACGCACGCGCTGCGCAATACACATGCAATTCACTGACTCATTTATCTGCCACACTCACATGTCCTTCATTATTATGAAAGGAGCCAAAACTTCTGTCAAATTTTCTTCCTGAGATTATACAATTCCAGTCTGACGCTGTCGCGGATGTCCGGAAATGGCTCATTGTTTTCCTTGAACAAGCATGGTATGAAGTTATGCATATATTCATATCATCTATACTATATATAATGTTTCAAAGAAGTACAACCATATTCTCGTGGTACCGTATTAGGATCTGGGCATGTATACTTCGATCATATGCGTTGACGGATGCATGGATTTGTGTATCGTATCAAAAGATTGGGTGCTTTATATAGGCACACATAACTTCTGATCGCTATAATCTACTTGTTTAGTACTTGGGTGTCAACATGCTCATACCAGTCCATGCTTACGGGTGCACATACTTATACATTCATAGTGCATTTTCTAAGACTGTCAAAGTAGTCTATGCGCATGCGCGTGCACAAAAACATGAATCCATATGTACATTGACAGTATTTCTCCGTGGAAAAGTAATGCTTGAGAGTCTAGGTGGTCTGGAGTACTACTTGCACGATTGTTGCGTAGCCCATCTTCGTTCCTATTCATGTGCAAACTGTCGAAAAGTTGCCCCACCGCTATTAATGCACCACAGCAGTGTTTATATGAAGATGCATTCTCATTATAAAGCATACACACAATTTGCACCTGTAAATACCCCGTTATATACAATCTCACATCTCGGTATACGCTTTGCAGTAAAATCTCTATGGAAGAGGCCCTACCGGACACTCTAGATGTACTCGAATATCGTTTGCACGATGATGCACTTCCGGTCGTCAAAAAGGCAATCTCTTGTAATGCTGTTTTGCATCAAATGACGTTCTCGTGGATGTGTCGAATTTCGGTGAGTATTTCTGCATGTAAATATCCACACGTAGAGAAGTTTAACGTGATTTGGATATGAAGAAATCAATCTCCAGCTGTGAGCGTTTGTTGTGTTGTTGAATACTGACGGGTGTTCGTGTAATGATCATAGAGTCAGCCCTTATTTATGGAATTTACGTATATGCACTGCATATATGTAAATATTGTATATATCTCTTATGCATCAAACGACTTACTCGCGGATGCGGCGAACGTTGATGAGCACATTCTACGAACATACTTGTTTTGTTGTTTGTACAATTTGTACAAGTGTTGTGTGAGATGGTGTGGGTAGGTGTATGTGAGATTTATGGGTACACACACCAATGCATACTTGGTAAATCGTTGTATAGTAGTACTGGGATTGTTTGACTGAATCTTGTTCACTGAATCTTGCGATAAGCGAATATGTTGTATTATCACATTAAATTGCACACGTACAGGGAGACACACTGAGCATGTCCTCTTGTTTCTACACCCACACTTCTTGCGCGCTCTTAATCATGCGTAGCGCATATGCTCACATATGGCAAACACAATTCTACACACTCGCATGTACATACACGAATGCACACATACATATACAGGTTGAAAAGGCGGAAGCGAGTGTTGACCTTTGGGATCAGTTGGTCACAATGAAAGACATTATATGCGAAAGACTCACAACCACTGATAATGTAGGCGTCAAGAGTACAGCGGTATGTATCACATACTTTATACTTATATTCGCGCTCACAAAATTTCACTCAGTCAGCCGCGCTCATATTCGTACAAAAACATTTCGTCACATGCAGGTTAAATTTGTGGAGATGATCGTTCTTCTATATTCTCATAAGAGTGCGGATTCCGAGAATCGGCCTAAATTAAACATTCCCTCAGTAGATAGAGTACCAATCACACACCCCGTACTCAAACAAGATCAATTGACCGCCGAGGCTGGACATTTAGTGGAACTGCTTATGTCGACTTCGCAAACTGGTATGGATGCGTCATGAATTCGTGTGTATGTATTCAAACGGACGATGTTGTTATTTATGGTTTTTCTATCCTTGACTGGGTGAGTTCTGACCTGAAATACGGGGGAAGATGCATACATGAATTTCTTTTACACACTGCCGCACTGTGTGTGCACTGTCTTCTCCTGCACCCAAAGGAGTATTCAGTGTATTTTTCTGTGCTTAGGAGCATGAAACTGTATTGGTGTGTATATATTCTCTTTCGATAGTGCCTTTCTACAGATTCATTACTCTAATTCTTATGTAGCAACATACGTGCGTTTGTTGTGAATTGAAGAAAGAATAAACGTGACATATTCATTGCCTGCTTATTAGTCAAACACGAATATGTTATACTGATATCGTTGTATTCTATTGCAACGGACGAAGAGTGTGTAAAGGTTGCTCCAAACTACATTTAAGGCATTTTTTGTTAGAGACCGAATTCTTCACACTTGACACCGTTGTACACGTTTCTTAAGAGTGTTGTCACACATTCTCATAGTTTTTCCAAAATTATTGAACACTGTTTTGTTCAGAATCCAACGTCACGTACCTTGTTGTAGTTATTGCTGCGTTGGGCTCCATTGCTAAGCAACGACCATATCAGCACTTTATCACTGTCGCGACAGGTTGGTCCTTGGTTATCATGAATATTCATGTGTGTTATGCTTGTGCAATGATCATGTGAATATTTCATGCCTGGTAAATCAGAGTGAGATTGTACCTGTGCTATACTCTGGTGTTTGCAAATTCGTGCGTGTGTGTAACGCCATGACCATATGAGTTCTTTATCGCAATCAGTACATGTGGGTTGTAAGAGGTGCTGCATGTATGCTTGGTTTACTCCATTTCCCTATTCGCTTTATTTATTCGTATGCAAATATATATATATTCAGCTTTATCCTGGGTAGTTGGTTTATGTTTTATGTATACTGAGCGTATGAGACCGTACTCGTGTGTGTGTTATTCTACGCTCCTCACTTCTCTTGTGCTTATTATCCAGTTATAACACAACAAAGCACATGCATGTGCTCAATAACCTCTCTCTCGCCCGTGTACATACATTGTGACGCAGGGCTCAACGACCTCGCCGACACTCTTGTGTTTAGAGATGTGACTGATTCTCAGCGTGAAAGCCTGCTCAAAGCATTAAAAACACAGGTGCATATTTTCGGATTTTTGGTTGTATTAGATGTTTGCACTATTGTTTGTGTGTTTTTGTGTATTAGTATGACGATACCATACCTCTATTTTCCACATTCTATCTGCTCGCCCTCAATATCGCAGCACATAGAGACAACCAGAGATACACATTGTAACCAATCACGATGTCACTTCATTGTCGATTCATTGATGGATTACATTGCATACCACAAGCACGCCTATATATATTTATGCATACATTTCTGTTTCGCAATAACAGATAATGGGACTCCTTCGACACCCTACAGCGTCCACAGCGGGTGAGCTGACAGAAAGAATGGCAAAAGTACTTGTGCAACAGCTGGATGTTAAGAAGGTGAAGTGTGTGCATATAGTTGCTTGTATTAAGTTAGTAAGGTGTTTGGTCCACAGAAGCACATTATACATTTAGAATTTCATATGCATCGCGTATATATACCATTACACTTGCACTCGCACCTAAACAAACCAACCTAGGTTGAGTATACTTACATACATTGTGCGTAACTACGTGTGAGAGCTCACATTCAGATTCCTAATAAAACACGGATATATAATGATTTGTACGAACCATATCACGAATGTACACGATGTTGTACATTATGTGTATCTGATATGTGCTAGTGTAAAATGTGTGTTTGGCTGTTTTCAATAGTGTTGAACGAAAACTCGCCTGTACAACAGTGATAAACTCCACGGCTTTGTCTGTTGATACGGTGTCGATAGTCATATATATATGACATACCTGCTCTCACTCTCATAAACCCACGAATACACACCCACACACAGGCGGAAGTTGAGAAGCTCTATCGCCAGACTATGTCAGAGAATCTTCGTATGACCAGTGGTAGCCCTTCCATATTCGATTCAAGTACCACCAATGCCGACAATATGCGCGAATCGTCCAGGAATGCCACAGAAGGTGCTTCCTCTACTACTGCACATCTCAGTATTTATTCTTTCTAAATCTACACACGTCTATGTAAACATGACTATATTATCGTATGAAAAATGTTGTTCCTTCCGTCGTAGTCAAACACCTACGCACGACGAACAGATGCACCTCGAGTAAGACGGTGTGGGAATTACATATACATACACTCTTCTCCAATCAATTATACTAATATAGAGCGCGGTATAAAACGTGAGCGCGTGGATGTTGATTTGAAGGTACAGGAAAGTGAGACTTCACACAACCAACACCAATCTGACCCTCGGGTAAAGAAACCTAGGGTAATGAATGTGGTAGATCAGGATGTAAAGAAAAAGAAAGTGTTGAGCGAGAAAGAGGCAATGTTGGCTCGCTTGCAGGTAACATATTCATAGTTAGAGGCATTATATATGTATTTGTATCTATAATCATCCCGTGCATGAATGTGTATCAGGACGCAAGTTTACATATCTTCCGTAAGATAGAATATCTTATCTCGCATAGATGTATGTTTTATGATACCCATGGTGACTGTACCAATTTAACGTAATAATATGCCTGACATATACTCGCGCACTACCAGGCGGAATCTGTCTTATGTGAAGGGAAGCTGACAATGCTTACACAATTGACTGCTCTTGAGCCAACTATGTTACGTGAACTGGTTCTCCTGGCTCTTCCAAAGCTTCCCCCAATCGCCCCGGCTTCATTCAACTTTGTCCCCGCTGAGCTTGAAAAGAACTGTAAACAGGTGCGTATTGGTGTATATATTACTAACAGGCGTAAACACAACACGACTAGAAAACTATACACATCATATGGAGATGTATATGTTGTGTCTCGGTCTATCACTGTATATTCGTATTACGGTACTTACTCAGTAAAACATTGTTGTAAAAATAGATACTGTCAACCGCCAAAGATATGCGAGATCCACGCAAGATGTCCTCTCTCGTCCTCCCATCGTCCCTTGTGGCTCAGTTTGCTCCTAAAACCGCAATAAAAGAAGAGGCAACGGCCGCACCCGTATCTACTTCGGCTTCCACTACAAGTGTCTCCGCAAAACAACAAACAAATGGTGTAATTGTACCATCAGCAACCCCTGCATCTGGGACCTTGCGAAAGAAAAAGTCTGAATCAGAGACTGTTAAAAAACAACCCAAGGTGCAGAAAGCTATTCGTAAAGGTCCGTTTGTACTTAAACCACTAAAGATGGACGAAGAAAGTAGGAAGAGAATGGCTGTGCAAGCTTTTGTGCGCATCTTGGACAATGAGCCGCAGGTGAGTGAGTGTGTGGGTACAATATGCGCGAATATCACCCAAAGTACAACACACACGCTAAAGCTCTAAAGCTATTCGTACAGGCTTGTGTGTGGCCCTTTTTTATAGATCATGTGTGTTTATATTCCGTGTTGTACACTATTCTAAGCTATATTTGTTTTTGTCCCATCACTTCCCGGATACACATACGTTCATCGCAACGTGTACATGCAATTATAATACGTACACTCACTATACACGCATATTACTTATTATTCATCCTCATTTTGAACAAACACAGCTTATGATGGCTGGATTAAACCACAAACGCATTGCTCTAATAGTGAAAATGGCGTCAATGACTACTCGACTCAGTCAAAAACTACCAGTTGTCAAGCAGGAGGGTGGTACTTCTATCGAAAATATACAAAACCCCGAAGAAGATCCATTCGCCTCTGCACTATTGCAACACATTTTGGTGGATGTTAAGGTACATCCCAGTGCACTCGCAGCACTTGCGCGGAGAAGTCAGTAAATACATATTCACAATTTATATGATTTTGGTCTATCCATATTGGCATATTACAGTATCGACGTTACCCATTGCTTTCATTTGTTGCAATGTTTGTGCATCTTGTATCCGTGGAAGTACATATCGAAATACTTGTTGCGTTATGCTATGAAATGTAGTTACGTGTATATGTTCTGCACATGTACACTGGCATCGCTTTCTACTTACACCCCACTAATGTGAAGCACGCCCTCGTCTTCCATACCTACACAGAGAGGATTCGAGCTTCTCCTCATATGGTTATATCAAGAATACCGTAACGCTGACTTGGTTGCCGTGTATGTGAGCGACACATCTACACAGATTGCCCCACTCACAAAAGATACTAAAGACATGGATGTAGATAAAAAAGAGTTGGAAATGAAATCAGAGACGCACATGCCAGCAAAAATTGGTGGCCATATCTCGAATATGTCTGTGTACGCTCGTTTTGACTATTTCTTAGAGCAGGCAGTAGAGGCCTGCAAAGAAAAACTCACTCCTAAGGATAGATTGTTTACACGGTTGATCCTGGAAGCACCCAGGATCACCCCTAGAGTGTTAGAGATCGTCAAGGAGTATTGCCATTCGTTAGAATATTCGGTATGTGCGTGCATACGCATGTATACATGGGTGTGTGTGCGTATATGTATATGTAGGTGACGCACGTATGAAGTAATAGAAATTATAATTTGTGTAAATCTGTTGCTGCAAAATTGCCTAGCCAAGTGTTGCTTAAGAAATGGTACACTACGCTGATCAACTTATTATTCAGTGACGTAGTACGACTCTATAGGCATGCTAACAATCTCTCGCATACCCATATACCAACCCACGCTCTTTGACGCGACGTAGCGTATACCAATAATCTTGACTTTTTATGTATTCGTGTACATACAGATGTTAGGTGTGGCCACACTAAGGGACTTGATTGTTCATCGTGTGCCTGACAGACTTAGAGCATTGCAACTATTATTAGAATGTACAAACTCACCAGATGCTGAGGTGTGACTTTGATTGTAACTTCTTCGCTCTCTTTGTAAGGAGTTAATGTCTATTTGTATGAATGTAAGGTGAATTGTATTGTGATGTCTGATTGTTCGAGCCGGTTGAAAGAATTGCAGCTGTTATTCGACTAATAGCTTTTTATTCTTTAATCTCACACCATATCATGTGTGTGTAGTTCTATGTATATACGAATGTGTCGTGATATCTATATGTTGGTTCATATGTGATCGTGTTTCTGGGTCAGAAAAACGTTCGAGTATTTTATAACTCGATTATACCATGCAGATAATTGACATCTGCTGTTGGTATTTTATTGATGTCAGTATCAATAGGTATGTCATCATCATATAAAGCATATAGTTCCGTACTTATTCATTTCCGAGCATGTATTTTTATTGCTTCATGCTGATAGGTATCTCGGACTAACGCCATTATCAATGTGAAGAAGATATATAGCACACACGAAGTTCTTAGAGATCCCATTGAGTCTTTTGCCATAGATAATTTCAGAGAGCTTTTGAAAGAAACCCCTTCACCTTCTATATACGTCCCGCCACCCACAACGACAAAGCCAACTGCCGAGGAAGGCGCTGATGCATCCGTTGCAATGGAAGCAACGAAGCCTACGGTTGATGTATATCAATCTGCTGCGGTGAATGGGTATATATGTGTGTGTATATATGTATGTGTGTGTGGATGCGTGGGTTATGTACATATTCGCACCGATACACATCAGCACCACACATCATTTACGCACAAACACAACCGTGTATCGCAACCACTCGGCACACGTTGTTATGTGGAACAAGCATTTCTATATGCCTCCATTGGCGGGGGGGTTCACATTCGACAATTTGAATTCATATGTTGCTGATACTCTTCACGTAAGTGCATGGATTACTTATACATGCGAAATGTTCATGCAGACATGCCTGCGTGGTGGAAAGTGTGACAAATAGTTTCAGTTGGCGTTTTCATCCTTGCCTAAACCTCACGCTATTAATTATTATCTCCTGCATTGACTAATTGAGGCCAATAACTTAGGCAGTATATATGACCATCACCCTGTTGGCCGATGTAATGGCTTTACAGGTATTCACAGTATTTATGTATGCTCTCTACGCACCCAGATCACCTCAATGGAATGAGGCGTCTATTGAGCTGTGCTGCCTTTTATATTACGCATTGTGCGTGACCAACACTTCTCTGCTAGGCGGTGTGTTTGCATTGTATAGTCAATGTAGTAGTAAGGTTGTCCAGGCTGGCATTAGAAAGAATATCGATACGTTGGTCCGACACATTGGTGGTAAGTATTTCTGATAACCTAGGTCATCCATTGTTGGTACGATTGTAGGTACGATTGCTCATGCATGTAGCTGCGTATGCCCGTGGAATAGATAGTTGGTCAACCTAGAATATACAAATTGGCTGATAGTGTACTCGTGCAGTCGCTGAATTGCGTACCTGTCGGTCCTATATGTACCTGTCGGCCCTATATGTGTTGCGTTGTGTATGTTGAAGGGAGATTTGCATACGAATAGCACTATTAATCTTCCTTGCATGGGTGTACGTTAAACCTATTTATTTGTATATGCAGCTGAAAATAAAGACCTACAGACCGTAGTGGATGATTACCCAGAGGGAGCTGATCACCTAGTATTAAAGGTTCTTCAAATCGTCACACGTGCAACAAAGTATGAATGAACACTCGTACTATGTCTAGCACCTGCATATCTATGATATTATGCACACATATTGTATACGAACGAACTTACGTACCCGTGCACCTTCATACACACCCGTGCACAAACAAACATTACACCTTGTGTTGTGTACATACAGAAAAGACACTCCTCTATCGCCCGCACTGGTCGACATCGTTCGTGAGAAGTTCAAGGTTAAGAAAAATATTCATTTTCTGATTCAAGTGTTAGGAGGCCTCACAAAAGATGAAATTATCTCTAATCTAGGTGAGGATATTGCCCCTACAGTACACACATGTGCATATATGCACGTATGTGTGTGTACTTCTACGGTATCTATGTTCCAAATATAAACCTGTGCATGCGATTATGCTGTGGCCGATTATTGTTGTAATTTGGCAAGTAATTCTAGATCTGATTGAATATTATATATTGACACTGACTCACACTCACCCTTACATACTTACAAATGTATACACAATGTTCGTAGGTGCCATGTTATCTGTTGGTGAAGTAGTAACCAAGGACGTATTGGACCGACTCCTTGCTTCATATGCAGTGGGTGGTACTGGCAGTGGCCCAATATCACCTGCTGATTTACTTATTGCAATACATGAATTGCGTCCAACAAACAAAACATCACAGAAAAACTTTATATTTGCACACAGATATTGCTTCCAGGTAAGGTTCCTCTCAATGTTCTTTTTTTTTTCGTTGTCTGTGCAACATACGTTTATACGTTTCGTTTTTTTAGTTTTTAATATGCACATTACTTAAGAGTACTACAATTTCTTGACATTTACCCGAGTGTTTTCGTTGTCTATTTAGAGCATCTTTGTGTCGATGTAATGATCTATTCGCAGACCTTTTTCGTGCTCCTGGTACAGTTACAAACGTACCACATACTAGCATATACATACAGACAGACAGACAAACAGACATACATACATACTTACATACATACATATATGTGCATATATGTGTATGTATACATGGCATACTCATCAGAATTCCGCAATGCTGACCATATGGCATGCACACACACTGGATGTGCATATTTCTGTTGTGATGAAAAGTGTTCACAAATAGACCTGTCTACTCTCTCAAATACTTGATAGTAAGAAGTATACGCAATTACTCCTGATTCGCCGAATGTATACACACTTTTTTGTAGAAAAAAGACGTGTATTCACCAGAAGTATTGGGTGTGGCCATCCAACAAATGGTAGACACGGTACCTCTTTCGCAACTCTTAATGTCGACAGTCATTAACAGCGTTGCGGCCTACCCCAAGATGCAGGATTTCGTACTTTCAATTCTAACAAGGTCAGTATATATTGATGTATACATGCATAAATACCATTACGATCTGTTTAAATATGTTTACATAGACGAATATAGCAATGACATCGTATTAGGAATTGTGTAGTGTACAGGTATATGTTATTCTAGTGTGTGTGTGTATTTGTGTGTGTTGGTGTGTGGGTGTACATGCATGATTTTGATACACGCCCTCATACTTGTCCCAATCTCACGAATTGCACCCTCACAATTGTGGCGATACACATACTTGGAAGTTATTTATCAAGCTATCCCCTCAAAGTACAATTAGTAAACTACATACATGCACTTTATATATGATAAGGTTGATCAGCAAGGGTATCTGGAACTCTGGACAAAGCTTGTGGAAGGGTTGGATAAAATGCAGTACTCTTCCGCAAATGCAACCACAGAGCTATGCCGTATTGCTCCAACTTCCCCAAAGGTATGCTAGTGTGTTTTTGTGCTTGTAGTACGTGTCTACCTGTTTGTCTTGTATGGAATTGCGCTCGATCGTATATAGTTAGCCGTCAAGCACAAACTTATGTTCATACTGCAATAACGGATACATTATTGTGGACATGCTCAAAATTTGCACACCCAAGCGTCCAAAATCATAGTTCAAATACTAGGGTCTTCTCATTGTGTCGTTCAATTCCCTTACATATAGACAACTTGGAGAGATTCTCGACCAACAGCCGGATTTACAAGATGCCCTTGTTGAGTACGTGAAAGGTTTACCCATCTTACAGCAGAACCAGGTGTGTACGTGTCTACGTTCGTTGATATATGTTTATAAACACGGGTCAGCGCTGAAATGTGGACTTGGTCGTATAAAACGCATAAGGCATTGCTATCAACAATACAATCGAGAATGTACCTAATATACGCATAGCCACTGTTCATGCAAGATTATGCACATTCACTTTGAACTACATACAAACACATAGGTTCCACGAGACATACGGCGAACCTTGAGCATAAAGACATGAGATGAATCATAACCGTGTCTCTTCTACAGACCAACATGCTGTCTTTTAGAAAACACGAATTGTTTCTTCCTAAAGCAACCAACAATGTACAGCTAGGTATTAAATATTTAATAGCGGTAAAAAGGGTGTAGATAAAATGGAATGTATATTATTGTGTTTATACATGTGTTCGATTCATCTGTGTATGTATGTTCTGGTCCTAACACTTTCCAGAGGAAACAACACCAGACAACCATATAGTCCACATTTTCCATCGTTTTTGTTGACGATTTGTTACCCTCTGGCTGCGTTAACAAACCTATGTCAAATATACATACAGCATAGGAACCTCATTTATTCAATTAGATGTAGTTTGTGATATTGTGTATACAATGTCCATTAGGAGAAAGTGTAAGAAATATGCAATACAAATGTACTAGAGCTCGATTTACTGAATTGGTTGTTTGTACACATGCATACATATATACACGAGCACAATGCAAACACATACAAGCAATATAACTGTTAACGTGAACGTAGCTAGACTTGACCAGACTTTCAATAAATTTTCGCTCACTGTGTTGTATATTCTTCACGGTATGCTAGATGGCCAGCCAGGCAACAAGACCGTTCTTAATAAAACTCGAGATGCAGTAGTGTATCTACTTAAATAAAGAGGTACATGGTTCGTAACGTTATTTTCATACTAAAACTGGATGATCTGTCTCTGTCTTGCATTTGCTAATTGTGTTTGACAGTTTCGGAGCCACATTGATTGTTTGTACATAATGACCATGTATATAAGCAAAAATTTGTACAGTAAAATGTGGCAATCAAGTCCATTTGTTAGGTTGAAGAAGCAACCAGGCTCAAGCACAAATCAGCGGATTTCCTTGTCAGTTACATATGTTTGCTCTTGAAATGAAATGCTCAAAACCGAGTCAAACAACAATATAATTCTTAGAATCAAACTCGATGTAAAGTAAAAGCCATTTCTGAATGGTGCCCGTGCAATAACTTGGACTTTGTGTGCCAGATTGATAAAATGGTAGAATAGGTGTCAAATGTTTAGTTAGGGTAACTTTCACACCTCGCCGCAAAGTAACATGCGGTGAGCATAAGTTCGGCGGCAATCGGCACTGATCACTATAAACAGTGCCGTACGGCGCATCGTGTTGTTTTGTACACAAAACAATTTAGGTTCACTTTGTTTTGTACATAACACAACACAAAAACGCGAGATTGAAACAACAGTCGTGTCTGAAATAACAAGTCGATTTTGTACAATCTAACGTTCGGTCATGTAAACAACACAATCGCAACCACGCGAGATTGAACAATCTACGTGTCAGCTATGTACATAACACGATGCATGACACTTCCCAACATATTAGTTAGTCATTTATCAGAGAATTTAGGTGTGCTGGATTGTAGGCTTAAAAGCCTATCCAAACAGTTAAAATATAAGCTTACGCAAAACTCATGACACTGACTCCAGTAGTAAAAGGCGACCAGAGCGTTACTTGTATGAGCTTCAGCTTGAAGATTAGAGAAGCAACGTGTGTGGACTATATCAGCACCCACGTGGTCAGAGTATTGTGGGTGGCTCAAAGTCTTCACGGCAACCGGTTTTTAACCTTTTTTTGACTGCGTGTCGTTCACCTGTCCTTCGCCCTAAATACTGAGTCATTGGACCTACAACATAAGTTGTCTACAACTATACACCTGAACCAAAAGTTGTATGAATAAGTTCTCAGTGCACCCTTTGTCTTCATAGCAACCTGTAGGACGGGTACGAACAACAAAACAAATAACACAAAACACACTCACTCACTCATTCACTCACACTTACACTCGCACTCTTACATTCACATCTCACACTCGTATGTGTAAATGCATGGAATCACTGGCAAACCCGCACATATAGATAGAGGTATAGAATACAACACAAAGCGTATAGAGGCTTCGGTCTCATATCTAATTGATTCGACTACGACGTACCAGTTGCAACTATGTTGTCCGCTTGCCACCGTATGTACCAGGTACTCGACGCGAACATGCATGCAACAGTAAGGTTTACAATTAATTCTAAATCCAAACTCGGTCTCTCTCCCTCTTTCATCCTGACTTACTCATTCACACATAACACACCACACACCCGAGACTGTACAGATTTCGTGCGTTAGCACTTATTCACCATCACAAACACATTAAAAACACCATGTATACACGCTGTATTTCTCATCGCTAGCTGTGCATTTGCATAAACACCCTTTATATACTAGCTTTCATGCAAGACTGAGCACTCCCTCTATCCATAGCAATAATTCTTGCTTTTACGGCTATGAAGGTTTCACTACTATTATCGCACGCTACGCTTCCTCATGTTCGCATGTTCACGGTTGCTGTATTCATGATCACTTTTCAACCGGAGTCTCAGTATATGTACTTGTTTGTTCTTGTGAGTATATGGTTATGAAGATGTGAGTTTGGCGGTTATGTTCGTTTAGGTTCGCACATGAACATATACCATGCTTGTAGAACTGGTTTACTTACGAAACTCTCACCCAATTTTTACGGAGGCGATCGTACAACGTATACACACCTATATACACTGATGCTCACTAGTCTGCTGACACACAACTAGCACTTTTCCATCTGAAAAACATCTAGACCTAATACAAATATAGACAATCATTCCGTACACCTTGCTTTACAAAATCACAGGTGGCGCTTGTGCTCTTGATTGCGCTTGGCCAATTGTCTTTGACATATGCTTTCTATGTGCCCGGGTTAGCTCCCCAAGATTTCGCGATAGGTGACGTTGTCCCTCTTAAAGCTGTTAAAATGACTTCTGTCAAAACACAACTGCCATACGAGTACTATTCTTTGCCGTTCTGTGATCCAGAAAACACCAAGGTGCGTGAAGGCTCATACAACGATAGTCGAGCGTACGTAGATGAGTTGGGTGGTCGCTTGTGTATATGGCTTATATATATATATATATATATATGTGATTTTGTGGGTGTATGACGTTTATGCATACACCCTCTATAGGGCATTTACTCTTGCACTCCAGAGAACGGAAGTATGAGGTGTAGTACGAATGTACTTTGTATGTTTGTTTATTACTGTGTTATTGTTCCTATGAATTCTTGTGCGTGTGTAGTCAGAATGCATGTGGTTTTAAAATGACTTTTAGATGTTGATACTTATTATGCACATGGGTACTTTAGTATGTATGCATAATTGTGTTGATAGTGACATACTTCCTGTACATGTATTAAGACCGTATAATTTCATGTACAGTTCATATTTCGGTCCCACTCTACAACATCGTTAATGGCTACATAAAAGCTCCCAAACATTTAAATAGATACATACGCTGCACGCAAATAAAGACATATATGCACTATTGTACGAATAATCCCCCATACGTAAATGCACTGTTGTTCATCAGGTTGCTAGTGAGAACCTTGGAGAAAAACTCCGTGGAGATCGTATTCAAACAACCCCGTACAAGGTATGTGATAAAATATATAGCATAGTCTTCGATGTATGAGCATTTGTGTATGTATTGGACGTTCGTTCGCTTGCAGAAAAGACATGGACAAGAGCATATTAATAACAATCGGCATCATAAAATATACTCACGTATACATCTATATTGTTTGTACCTTACTATTTCTGTGTTTGCGCAGATCGAAGTAATGAAGAACCAAACATGCAGTGTTTTGTGTTCCAAAACGTACACAAAGCAACAGAGTGCTCAATTCTCTAAGCGCATCGACCAGAGCTATTTTGTGCATTGGTATGAATATTTGTACTCTAATATGTGTGAAAGTATGCACGCTTGGGTAGTTGTGAATGTGCGAATCGTGAATATGTGAAGCTATATATGTATATGTATAGTTGATGTGTGTCATAGAGTGTGTCTGCATATCTGTGACTATAGACATGATGATATGTACGTACATGACATACAGGATGATGGACAATCTGCCGTCAGGAACACGTGTAGTGCGATCTAATGGAAAGCCTATGTTATTTGACGGTTATCCATTAGGTATGCTTGGCTCTGCAGTGAAGGTATGTACACGCAGATGCATACACTATTTCTCAAGACACGCGTGCTCTTTTGGCTGTGTACATAGCCAGTCTTTTCATGTTATCACTTATGTGAATATGATTTTGAAATGGAGTCGAGGTATTTGTACATAGCACCTGTACGATATTGTAAATGATATGAGGTAGTCATTCGATTGCTTGTTTGTTACGCGTGTGTGACATGTATCGTTTATACAGGGATTGCCCCCCAAAAACACCTATATAAATAACCATGTCGATATTAAGATATCCTATCATGAAACGGAGCCAGAGGGTTCCATTCGCCAGTTTCGAATTGTGAGCTTTGAGGTCATTCCTTTAAGGTGCGTTCTTCATTGCAAGTTGTAGAACATACGGTAGACGCCCTCGAACACAGCCCTCGCAATCCTCTGTCTATGTCAACAATGACATCAGATGCATACCTTGTATACCTTTGTGTGTGCATATGTGTTTTAACATTAAGCGAATACTTATATCAACAGTATTAGTGAGGAAATCTTAACTCCAAGGGAAGACAACACATGTTCCCTGTCCACGGATGAACTTAAATACAAAGCGATTTACAAAGACAAGGGAACCACAGTTTTCTGGACGTACTCAGTAGAATGGATGGTACGGTTTTTTTTCTTATTCCCCTCGTAAACACCCTTACGTACAAGTATGTTACACATATAGTCAACATAAGATAAACTAAATTGTCTGAAGCTATTCACTAGAATGGGTTTTCATGTACACCACACACTGATATATATGGATTACGAACTGCAAGGCTCAAGTTATCTGTAACTATTCAACGATTGTATGTTACCTCTTGCATCTAGTCATGTACATACAGTTTCTGTGTGAATGCATACAGGAGCACACATGTGTGTGGATCGCATACCATGTGGCACTACATATTTACAATACTTACAAACGTTATGTCCACACACGCGTGAACGCATATATCCCTGTTGTAGAAAAGCGATATTCCATGGGCATCCAGATGGGATTTGTATCTGTCGATGTCTGATACCAAGGTACACTGGCTCTCCATGCTAAACAGTCTTTTGATTGTTCTGTTTCTGTCTGGAATCGTGGCGGTGATTATCATCCGCACGCTGCGAAGAGATATTGCTAGATACAACAATCTTGATGGTATGTACTATGGCCCTTACGTGTGTAATATTCATTTATGGTGCGCACATTAGTTGGCTCGCAATTTATATATATATCTGTATGGGTTACCTCTGTTGAGTTTATACAATAAATTGTTGGTGTGAAATCTTGTCCACAAATCTCCTACGCGCGCTATGAACAGATATTACGAGATTGGTGTATATACTGTCATACTCTTATATTCATATACACTTGTATAACGTACTTGCACATAGATGATGATGCCTCTATAGAGGAGTATGGATGGAAGCTTGTGCACGGTGATGTTTTTCGATCACCACGTTATCATATGCTGCTGTGTGCGATAGTAGGTACTGGTGTTCAGGGTCTCGGCATGTCTTCTATTGTTTTGAGTAAGTTTATACGGAGTTTTGAATATACATTAGCTCTTATGTACATATTCGTATTGGACACACTATCTAAGAAGTTACAATTTCTTGACTGGAAACTAGCTGCGAAGGCTGTTTATGTGAATTTTATTCACTCTCTTGATACAAGTATAGTTCGTTCGTTATGCTTGCTTCAGGGGCTTCAAGCATTATTACTGAAAGAGTCGGGTTTTCGTGGAGAATCTATTATATGTTTGTTCGGCATCTCCATTGCCTCAACGCACCAACAGTGTTTGAGTGTGTATATTGAATATGTGCGTCTTGTATGAATGAGTTGTTTATATGCATTGTTAGGTATGTCTATATATGCAGCATGTTCGTGTTAGCACGTGTATACTGTGTACATCGACACATGCGCATTTCTATAGTACATGCATAGCAATCATGGGTGTTCGTACACAGAACTATAAAGCATACGAACTGACTTATTCTGGCCATACGGTTTATCCTCAGCTATGGCTATGCTAGGTTTTCTCTCTCCTTCGTCTCGAGGCTCATTCGCGCAGATGTCGTTAGCTACGTTCGTTGTCATGGGGTATGTCTCGCAATCATACATTTCAAACGCATGTACACTCCAATACCCATACCCACACATACTTTGAACTCAACCTAGTTTTGTCGTAATTACTACTTAGACTATTCGCTGGGTACTTCTCTGGTCGATTGTACAAGACCTTAAAAGGAAAAAATTGGAAGAAGGCTGCACTTATGGTATGTTATATAGAAACTTTTACTTACAGACACATTATTATAGTGCCATTTTTCTGCTCGGGCAACCACATAGGTACGCCCACACCCATCCAAGTACTTGCTAACAAATCACCAATCGCACAATTTGTACTCCTGCACACGGCCACATGTAAAATATATACAACCTCTTGTCCGTACAAAACTACAGACAGCTGGACTCTTTCCCACAATTCTACTGGCTACAGTATTGGCTCTTAATATGTTAATTTGGGGTCAAAAATCAAGTGGTGCTGTGCCTGTTACTGCTATGATAACAATTGTAATTATCTGGGCTTCTGTATTTCCCCTTGTATTCTTGGGATACTTCTTTGGTTATAGGAAGCAGGTATAAATGCATTGCAGAGACACAGAATCTGCTTCCCATCTGGTTTCTTCCAAGGCTCTTGGTATCCTAATCAAGAAGCAGCTATGAACAATTTTCATACATTAAACACCTGTACGCTCAATATATTTCCTCCTCTAATCCCCATATCAGCCGTACGACCATCCTGTGCGGACAAATCAGATTCCGCGGCAAGTTCCAGAGCAGAACTGGTACATGAATACCCTTGTCGCGTAAGTCGTGTGATCTATACACATATACCCACCTACACCATTCGTCAATGTTATAAATAATCACGTTCACGTTCGTTCTCGTGTATATGTAACAGCAGTGTACATGCGCTATAAACCAGTATATTGAAAACTCTTAAGGAGGTGACGAAAACACTAGGTGACGAAAAAGTAAAATTCTAAGAACAGTTCATGAACGTGTAAGGGTTTGACCGACATACTTATATATGTATAGTCGAGCATATGTGTGCATACCACTCGACGCTCAAATGTGCACTTATACAGCACTAATATTCGACTACTACGAATCGAACATGTACAGAATGTTGATGGCAGGTACTCTCCCCTTTGGTGCTACATTCATCGAATTCTATTTTATTTTCTCGGCAATCTGGCAGAACCAAATATATTACTTGTTCGGCTTCTTATTCTTGGTGTTCTTCATTCTGATCATATGTTGTTCGGAAGTCACTATCTGCATGATTTACTTTCAATTGTGTGCTGAGGTATGTCTGTGTGTGTAGTAATAGTAACAGTAACACTTGGTTGTCTCATTCTTGATGTTTTTCAGTTTAATTATGCCGTGCACAAGAAAACACTGATGTGCTTGGTCCAAACGCTGTTATAATATTATAGAACATACGCACACTCTTATCTTTTCTCTCCATTCACCGGTAGGATTATAACTGGTGGTGGCGTGCAATTTGCGTATCTGGATCTTCGGCCATATACATGGGCTTATACTCGGTATATTACTTCATCACACGCTTGGATATATCTGAACCTGTGCCTACTATATTGTACTTCGGTTATTCAGCATTGATGGCGATGTTCTTCTTTATTCTCTCTGCAACTATTGGATTCTATGCATGTTACCAGTTCTTGACCAAGATCTATGCACAGGTCCGTGTTGATTAGATATTAGTAACATGACTGTAGATATTTGTGCATAAGGAATGAATGTGGATTGAGTCTGTCCTACCAAGAAATACTGTATAAGATATGGGCTGCTCATGATAATGGCGTTGGAATTCGAGCTAGTTATAGCTTATAATAGTAGAAGAACGAATGGTGTACAACTCCATACACCAATCTATAGACTTCATGAATGTTTTTACTTGTGTGGCTGTATCCTTTGTTGCATTTTGTGTCAGAGTTCACCCTTTGCCCTGTATGAGTACGTTTTCAATTATTTACCTTGGAGACAATCATTTTTGGAAGGTAATGTTGTGGTATGGACTTTTAGAATTTTATTGAGGTAATTCAAGCCACCGTTAGCTGGTGCTGAGAACTCTATAGCAGATCACATATGTGTGAGCAATTTACATCACTGATGTGAAGCAATAAATACAACTAACGAATAAACATAAAATATAATGGCCGACATAATTTTGTAAAAATCAAGCTTTGATCAGAATTCCCTCCTGCAGGGAACAAGTCACATATAAAAACATGAGCTTGAAAATAAGGAATGTGGCGGGGCGTCAGTTAGTTCACTCCTATTTTGATATCCCAATCTCACGTATTGCGAGTAGTGCATGAAAACAAATAAGATTGAACTGAATTTGTGTTATGAAGATGTAAAGTAACTTTCACAGGCGGTTTCACTGGTAGTCGCGTATCCAACAAGAGTTGATATTAACTATTGTAGTACCGTTCTCAAACCGAGCATAAAATTGAAATAAGAAATAAACTGAGTATTTTTAATCTTCGTTTAGTGGATTTCAGGCTATGGTTTTGTTATTTTGACAATGTGATTTGCTGTTTCTCCTTGATTTCATGCTTCATTCAGATAACACGAATCCAATGCATTCTGATATATGATATATCTTATCAGTGTATACCAGTCTCAACCATCATACAATAATCTATTCATGCAGTCTTATCAATGTTAAAAATAGAAAGGACATATCCGTTCTTAGCGGGTAATCGTGTATTTACGTTGTTGTACTAACGAGATTAGATATTGCATACTATTCTTGTTTTCACTTTCCAATATTCAGTGCATGATTGGAATAAAATGAGTAATTCTCCCCACACAGACACACACCTCACATTACAACAGAAACCCTTACTTTCTTCTATTGTGTACGATGAATTGGCTTAGCCACTGCCAGTTTGCTGTGTGCCACCTCGGGTGTTTCCACGATCTCTGAAGCATTTCGTTGTGTTCTAGCTATGGCGATGGGTGTCACAGGGTAAGCACGGCCTACATATGGTTGAGTTAAATTGTGTAATGCGATTATGATGATGTGATATAAAAATTGTTTTTGAGTATCACTATACTACGTAAGTGGCCTGTAGGACGATTGTAATACGTACATGGGTTTACATTCTCACTCAATCGGACTAGATTAGTCAACTACTTACACCTACGCAATAGGTTTCTCGTAGAAACAAAAATAGACAAATATTATCCTATGATACACCCCTTGCATCGAGGTGATGAATCGGTACGCGGGTATCTCGACATCACTCATTTTTGTTCATTAGTGGATTGACGCATTTGTCTTGAGTTTTGAAAGATTCATCGCTGGACAATTTTGCGGCAAGTATGACCAAAATCTTTGGTAACGGAGGTCGGACTGGTCCTGGTGATGGGACAACCATGGTTTCCTCTTCAAACTTTACCTCTTGCTGGTTCCTGAGTAGGTGTAACAGTACGATTCTCGACAGTCTCCTTAGTAGGTTGTTCTATAGGTATTTGAACGCATTCCATGATCTGGTAGGAGTCACTGAACGACGAGGAGGTGTACCCTTTAATGGAGCTTGTTACATATTCTTCAGTATGCCGGTCGTCATGGCATTGGCGTGTTGAGTAGCAACCATACCGTGTACGTAAAGATGTGATGCGATGATCTTGTGTTGCTGCAATGAGCAAGCCTATATCACATCACCTAGAATCCCACCTAATATATAGGTACAATCACGATCTTATATGTCCGGCTTAGCTCAGATGGGAGAGCATTCGACTGAAGATCGAAAGGCACCAAGATCGATACTTGGAGCCGGCAGAAAATCAGAACTTTCTAGATTTATATTTTTATCTCATCGTACAAAGAACGAAAAAAGAAAGAAAGCAAAATGCTTTAAAATCTTGAAACACACCCGCTGGAAAATATATTGTAGTGATTGTACGTTCGTTCATTCAGTTGTCATTATTTGGTAAGTATGTTTTAGAGTTTACACTAAGAGTTTTTGCAGTACCTATCGCAAGAACTATAGCTACCTGAGTATGCACAATGTATACACCTCAGTCACATGTCGCATATAGTATTCCCGAAAGAATGCTTTTTAGTGCATGTCTTACTACGTGTACATGGTTTTTTATCTTGAAACAAGAAATTATAAATGGAGCAACCACTTCACATATATGCAGGCGATGCAGAGTGGTTGTAATGTAGGTTGTTCTTGTGTAATATTTTATTTGAAGTTGTGCAACACATGGCACGCCACACGCGATATAATGAACGTAATCTAGATTTTCCTCGTGTAATGTTTTAGGTTCATCATGTCACATTTTTCTATATATAGTACTAATTTTAGCCATATACGTCCGGCTTAGCTCAGATGGGAGAGCATTCGACTGAAGATCGAAAGGCACCAAGATCGATACTTGGAGCCGGCATATTGGAACTAAATTGATTCATTCTTTTTCTTACGGGGCACCTCGTTAGTGATGTACTTTTTAAACCTATTTTTTCTTATTTATGATCGTCCCATTACCGCTTTTCTTATTAGTTATGTGCTGTTCATAAAAACACAAGCGTTGACGTGATGCCAACGAATCTTATTTTCTTCTTTGAGCGTACGATAGGCCTCATAACACTGACATACTTCGAGCTTGCGAGTTAGTTTGTGTCTTCTTTTTATCAAAGCCTACAAAAGTATTCTGTCTCACATTTGCCTGCTAAAACACATATGAATAGCACCTTGCTGTCAGATTCCACACCTGGTAACATGTGTGACGTCACGTAAAACACCAACATACAGCTAGGACCATCATACAACGCACTTCTGTTGAGGGCCTCGTGGACAGTCGTACACGTGATACAAGTAGGCAACACTGCAGAACGACCGTGGCCCAACAGTTCCTCGAGTATTAAGTTTGTTGAGTCAAGAAAGGACGTACGCTGCGGAAGATAGGCCTGGTACATCGCACCGTGTTTTGGTCTGACATTGGAATTATCTACTAGCAAATATATTCGTTGTCTGACGGGAGTATTTCTATACCATAATGTACGTTAGGGATTACTGCTACGATATTCTAAAAATTATAAGTGCCGGCTCCAAGTATCGATCTTGGTGCCTTTCGATCTTCAGTCGAATGCTCTCCCATCTGAGCTAAGCCGGGCATCGATAGACTGGCATTAATTAATCATGTGCGCACTACCTTGATAGAATTGTTTAGCATGTTAAATATCTTTTACTTTGTACGATGAGACAAAAATTTCAATTTCAATTACTGATATTCTGCCGGCTCCAAGTATCGATCTTGGTGCCTTTCGATCTTCAGTCGAATGCTCTCCCATCTGAGCTAAGCCGGACATAGAAGACCGAGATTGTATCCACATGTCGAATAGATGTTTAGTCATTGTTTATTGTATCGTACCAAGTCATTGTTGCACAGGAACTTTTTGTACATTGCTCAAATCATTTGAAATAAATATAGATAATTTAGTCTTACAAACAAGGTTACATACACGTTAAGTGAAACAAACAAAGTTACATACACGTACGTTTCGCTTAACATTCCTGAGGAGATAATCTCATTTTTCATGTATCCATCAACTCATACCACTATCAAGTAAACGAGATGAATGTATTTGCCTTTTAATACCTCCATTCTTTTCGTATGAATATGACGTACAGTACGGTTGCTAGATGTTCTTTCAAAAACGATTTTTGACATTCTGAAGCAGGATGGTGTGAAACAGTATGAGGTTGTCATACTTGTAAGACTACCATAAATATGGAGATAGGATTGTACAATTTAGTGGCCATAATTAAGTATCGAAGAAACTCGAATGCATCGAGTTAACTCTCTTACATCTTTGACTTATTGTCCAAATTTTCAACACTATGGATTAATAATAAATCACGCATACATATGTCATTTTTGCATAGTTTTTTTACTTCGTTTTTCAACTGTGTATCATATGTTGACTTATCGTAGTGCATATATGAGAGCAATATAGTCTTATTCTTTGTCTGGTATACAGTAAGAAAAGAAAAAGAAGAACTCACGTTTTAAAGGAGGCAACGAACTCATCCAATGTTGACCAACAGTGCAGCATTCGTATAGAACATGTCAGGTATTTGTAGTTGCAGTATAAGAACTACAAACTACGCGATCTTGATTTCTCAACACCTTATTGTTCGAGAGAATACCAAGTGCCAAAATATTGTTGAAGTTGATACTCGTAAATAACCAAAAATTTAGTTATACTAATGACCTACCGGTCCGACTTGTGAATAATAACAATCCTATAAATACATCTCTATATGCACGACTTGTAGTTGCGAACCGTTCTACGGTTGACCAGATGCAGTCAGGGAATCATGAATTACTGTATAGTAAGTTGAATATGTATCAACATACGATAGCCTAGAAAAGTCTCCACCATCGCCTTCATTTAATCAGACACCTTAGCTGAGCGAAAGAAAAGGCAGTACCATATGATAGCACAACTAATTCATCTGTAAGTTTTGTAGGGTTTAGGGTTTATAAAGCTAATCTCATCAGGTTGTCACAAATGGATGTAAACTGGATTGCACAATTAAAACTCTTATCAGGTTGACGTAAATGATATGAACAAAGGTGTTTGTCACGTCGTGCCACCCGTCATTCCACACACACAGTGAGACGCACATGTTTGGACATATAAGGTAAACAACACACGCACAACTGCTTCAAAACACCTCGAAACACCTCAAAACACTCGAAAGGAGTGTAAAGTCCAATCAACTATGTGGTACACGAACGTTGCATCATATGCACAGAAACTCATGACACCTGCTTTGCGTGTGGGGCGGAGGAACTATTTCGTCGAACGAAAGATTGAAGAGTTGGGCTTCAACCTGGTGGCGAGTAATCCGAAAGGCAACTATGTGAGTTGCTCTCAAGTCGGGTCCATGGTATGTGTACTGTACGCACACACACACGCTTGTATATAGACATATATGTCAGGATTAATATACTTTGATGTATACATGCACATATATGTTGTGTGGTTGGGCTTGGGAAGGGAACTTAAGGATTGTCACATGCGGAGAGGTCAACAGCATAGGTTCTGCCATCCCGTGAACGTTTCACTGAATGAACGTTTCATATAATACGAATTGACGTATAGATATATGTATAGCATATTCACAAGTGATTAATAATAAGGCCATCAACTGAAACCGACTATTGCTATTTTTCAAGCGTGGTTGGCTCAAACTGATGGCGACAGAAAGGGAGGCTCCGATTGAGTCTTGAATCATATATTATCCCATGGTTTTCATGCACGGGCAATCGATTCAGAATCACTCACACTTTAATAGTACCAAGTGCTATATACCCGTACTTATATATGGTTTGTTTTATCTTGTGTCTGATTATGAGTACGTGTACATTGCACACATTACTAAGGCACTTCTTTCACGTGGACAAACAATCAAACAGGTATATCTGTCGGGCCATATTCCTTATACTGCGGGTGGAGAGGGAGACTTGATTGTTGGCAAGGTTGGAGATACCATGACACAGGAAGAAGCATATAACGCTGCAAAGATGTGCGCGATTGGTTGTTTGGGTACACTTAAAACTCAGATTGGTAACTTGGACAAAGTCGAAGTAAGAATTTTAGAAAACTGATATTCCACATGTGCGTATTTCTGTTCCGTATTTATCAATATGACGCTCAAAATCAATATGTATATAAAGGGAGATATGTGCACTAGTAGTAGACAATACAACCAGTTTTGATCCATTGTATATATATGTATGGTTGTTTTGCCAATATTGTTTGCTTTTTTGAAATACTATTTTCCTCAACGTGTAAGGTATGCTTATTTGCGAGTTGCAGAAGAGAGTGCACTTACGGTTTGCAGAATTGTGTTCATGTATCCTTGCAATACTGAGATAGTAAAGCGAATGTTCACGCATACTAACATGCATACCCCCGTGCGCCTTTCTTCTCATTTCTGAAATACAGTCGTTTGTCAAGGTTGGGGGCATGGTTAACTGTACACCTGACTTCACCCAGCACCCGGCCGTAATTAATGGTATGTACACCAATGCTAAGTGTAGTTGCTTATTATTTTTTTCTTTTTCTGAGTTTGTTGAATTGGTCGGCTAATTGCAAATATGCATATGGAAATCATGAAAATATAATTATATCAGGTTGGCAATAGCTATACGCCAGTTATGTGCATGTAAACGTGTAGATATTTACTCACAACCGCAAGAGTAATAAAGCAATACGAGTGAGCATATATAGGTTTAGAGTAACAAATAATACCATCAACTGAAACCGACCATGGCGCTAACAACTTAAGATTGGCTCAAAGTGGTGGTGACAGAAAGGAAAAATCCAATTGTCTCATCGTGTTTTGTCATCCCATATCATTCATATATGGGCGTGATTGATTCGAGATCAGTCACATCGACCATTAACAGCTCCACACACGCAATCAAAGCACATGTACCTCCCCCCTGCTCTCCCCTCTCTTCGCCCCTTATCGTCTCCCCACATGCGTGATGTTCCGTGCACTTGATAAATGTTTTAACTCAGGATTTACGAACACCAACGAAAATATTGTTTGTATGTACCATACGCAACGTAGGTGTATCCGATCTGCTGTGTGAACTATATGGAGAAAGAGGTAAGCACACTCGTGTGGCTGCTGGTTTTAATTCCCTGCCCCTAGGTGTGCCTGTCGAAGTTGATATGATTGTTTTGCTTGAGGGCCAGAATATAGAGGAGTCTAATACGAAAAACAGTTTGGCTCGATCACTGACACCAAATAATAGTATAGGCAAGGATGACTGGAATTGCCCCAATTGTGGTGTCACCAACCCCAAAGTAAGATATATGCAATGAAGGTGCAGGTGCCTGTGTTCATGTGTACACATATAGTAATTGTCCGTACTAGACTATGCATGATATCTGTATGTTAAATCCTGTATACAGCCAGGACTCTGCACGCTTATGTTGAACCCTCGATGAAATCATATATGATATCTATCTATATCCCGAATCAAGCTGTCTGTAGTGTGTGTGTCTCGAAAATTTACTTGTGCACCTGTAGTATATGAACAATGTGGTACATATTCCTATCTATATCCACAGAATATATCCTCGTAGATCACTTGTACTCTATCTAATTATTGATGTATCCCTTACACCTTTCTACCAGACAACAATTTACGTTTTGTTTACTTTTACTCATGTTCATGCATACTTATACTCCCATACCCAACCCGTTTAACAGCACAAAAGTAGCTGCGAGAGATGTTATTTCAGCCCTTCTTCAGCCACACAAGCCATGTATGCTCATGTCAAGAGTGGTTGTTCGAGATGATGTTGTGGTGTCGTGAAAGGCATTCTCCAATGTGTGCTTCTGCACGGATGTATTGTGCCTTTGGATGTGCGCGCGTGTCACAAGACGATGCATACATCCTTTCAATTTTTTTCTAACGCTGGTGTAGCCTATATTACCCGAAGCTTCAATACTAGTTGTTGTTATATCTGAATTGCGAAACAAATTGTCATACGTACTCTTAATCATTCTCGCTATGGGGTTTTAGATTGAAGAAAGCTAATTCAACTGAAATGCGGGTCGGCGATTGGATATGCCCAGGGTGTTCGTTCCATAACTTCAGCAGGTATATTGCCAATGCAATTGTTCATATTTATGTCAGTCTGGCATATTGAATCTGCATTCTCACTAAACTGATGATAAATCATTTGTTTGTATTCTGTGATTCGTTCAGGAACACGTTTTGTAAAGTATGCCAGGAGCCGAAATAAGACACCCAATAGCAATCTTGAAAGTCATGGTGAGGATGGCTTCTACTGAAATAAGATTAAAACATATAAAGAAATATGAATTGTACACATGCTGACAAACACAGCAATTTTTTTTTGAACGAATGAATGTTCAAGTTATGTGACGAAATGTACCATATATATTCATCGCGCAGTACGTGAGTGCTGATCTACATTCTCACTTGCTATCTCGTGGTCTCGTTTTGAAAGAGGTTGTCACATCCTGTGGAGGTTAAGCTAAGGAAGCTACGATTACACACACAATACATGGAAACCTTGCACAACAGCAACAGAAATGAACAACTCAATCTACGTGATATTTCATGGGGATTTTGGGGATAATTGCTTGAAATTGATGCGAATGTACGACAGTGAGAGATTAATTTTGGCGTACATATTCCATGTATATGATTGCGCACATCAGCTTTATAGCGTAATTATGATTGATCACAGTTGCTCACCAACTATTCTGGTAACAAGTATACTTGGAACAGTCAAATTGAAGTATGGTGTTTAGTATGAACACGATACCAATCATTACAAGTATTGACACAATACACAAATGCTGTATATTTAGGTTTAATTATGGAAATTTATCCAAGCGTTCGTTGGTCTTAATCTTCAGAAATAGGATGTATTCGAGTAGTGTTGAATATACACGTATCAATAGAAGTATATACGTGTTGATGTATAGAACGTCTCGCATATTTGTTGGTTGAACTTATGTCCTGGTGTGCATATGCAGCTGTGCACGTGGTGTATGGACAGGACTCGTTATGAGGAGGCATGTGGTGTTGTTCGCACGTGGTGTGATGAGATGTGGTGTGGTGTGGTGTGTGCGATTGTTTCAATCAATATTCTAAAAATAGAATACTATGTGATTGGTACTTAATCAGAGACGTGTAAAATATCATAATATTGCACTAATATGTGAGGCCCACTGCCTCGGATTGGTCCATCTCATTATAAGGTTCAATGCTACGTACCTATTGGTCAGATTCAGTTGATATTTATGGCTGATTTTTTGATCTATTTTTATTTCTTCACTGGCTGGCCGATTGACTGGCTGCTGATGGAGCGGAGGAACCAAAAAAAAACTTTTTTAAGACATTATTGGAAATACATTGACGTCGTAAAAGGCTTGCGTTTTATATTCCCTGGTGTGGAGTATGAGGTTATTCCTATAGCACGAGGCGGTATAACTGTAATATTCTGTTCCCAACGGTTAACGGATAAGTGCTATTCTTATTTGACATCAACGATCGAATGATGTCGTAAATAAGTTAAACATGTACTTACGTAGTAGTTAGCGTTTGGGTGGGTTAGAGGAGGTGGGGGTGTGTGAGGTGGGGTATGACTACTACCCACACATTCCAAAAGGTAGTACTGGGCAATGGGTAGTGTGAGTGAGGTGGATCCCCAACCACTCTTAACCTTAACCTTAACCTTGAAACACATTAAATCATACATACATATATACATACATACATACATACATACATACATACATACATACATACATATACACACACACATATACACACACATACATACATACATACATATACACACACACATACACACACACATACATACATACATACATATACACACACACATACACACACACATACATACATATCACACAACCTTAACCTTAAAGTTGAACCTTAAGAATCTTAAAACTTGAGAATCTTAACCTTGTCCTTAACATAAGCCATAACTATTAACTTTAACTTTAACTTGAACAAAGTTAAAATTGAACTGACGCTTTGCACCTCCTTCGGCTCTTACTGGCTCGCGTACACACACAAAACAGAACGACACGGCACAGAATCACCTTTCCGTTATCAAATATCATAAAACAGTTCCCCTTTGCTTCCCTTTCCCCCCCATTAAGCTCTCGCTTCCTAAGACTTGCAACTACACACGCACACATACACACTCGCTCTTTCCTCCTCGATTTTCATCACTTATGAAAATTGAATTTTAAGCTATACATACTATACAGATAGAAAGAAGCCTTTTGCTAACAAAGCGCACAGTTCAAAATCACTTCTCTTCCAAATCTTGGAAAGAAATGGATGCGGTTATATCTACGTCTATGTCCCCGCCCCCAGATAAATCTTGCTGGCATAGAAGCTTTCCATATTAACGTGCAATTCAAACATAACAAGTCACATACACCTACAGTCACCATAAAATCACGTAGTTGTTCATATCGTCTATTCACCTTCGTCTACCAGAGTATAGTACTGGGCTTCTCTGTGCCGCTTTAAATAATGTTTCACATTGTGAGAGGAAATGGACATAATTTTGCCGCAGGTATTTATTATATCTTTCGTAAACGAAATTCCAGCATATAAGCCGTTGCTGTCCTTTGTGTACAAGTTGGATTCGTTTGCTTTTAATGTGTTCAACCATAGTGTGAATGGTTGACGTATGCACATGGTAACACATATATTTATATTGTCAGTTCTGCATGTGTACATGGTTCAGTAACTTTGTGCCCTAGGTGACGTAGTTGGTGTTTTACTCTTAATTTTAGTGTACACGGAGAAGAATATGCCCACACATGCACGCTATGGTGCTCTTACTCATACGGACACGTACAAAAGTGTCTTTGGGTATTTAGTATTAAATGTACTAATTATTATACATACTCACACCTTCTCGATGAAAATACGTGCGAAAGGAGTGAACAATTCCCGGCAATAGGAAAGCAGTCTACACCAACGATAGCGAGATGCAACCGTGTCTGCTGGACACATACACTGTATCTTCAGTGTCACCTACAGCGTATCATCACAATCACGTAAGTCAGACAGTAGGTACTCGTATAAAGCAAGTACACATCGACACCATGGCTACGCAGAATGTGCTCAGGAGAAACCAAAACAGTCCTACACACACTGACATCACTACTTCTAGCGACTCGTACATTCAGAATACTATGAGGAATGTTTTAGGTATGGTTTACATATACATGCTTGTGTCAACTAACATACGTGGATGATTTATGTACAGACCTGTTTTGCGAGCATGTTCGGTGCTCATACATGCTTGGTGGATGTGTTTAATCGCTGTCGTCCGCACAACCCTTATTTCTACTTCGCCATAATCACATATAGGCTCTACGCCGTCGGTTGCCACACTCAAGCAAAATGGCAAAGCTAAATGCTCCCTCACCACCATGCGTGACAAGCCAATCTCAAATTTGCCACGTAAAGATGGTAATGCAAGTACGGGAAGACATATAGAGTACCCGACTCATAGAACTTCATCTGCCCCTCTGACTCCTCCATATCCTACCCCGCCCAAACCCATGGAGATATCCACCCGTTTCGAGGTACCACTGAAAGCGGTGGTGAGTGGAACTGCGAAAGAGCGATTGAGTGGTATTTTCCGTGACAAATGTGGGGAGGCCAGCGTTGCTCATCGGCTGGATACTTACAGCGAGAATAAAATGTCATGGAGTGGAAGTGACAGTGAAGGTGTGGTCCGTAATGAGAGTGGATATGAGTGTGCGAGTGATAATGAAATTGAAGATTATGACTGGGATGATTTAGATACGACCATGAATGATGTTGGTGTACTAGTACAAAACTATGCCAAGCGCACACGCACACACACTGGATGTCAATCTTCGCATGCGCCTGTTTGTAAGGATAAATTCACGAAGAGCACCGCAGCCACTGCCCCTGTTCAGAATGAGGACGAGAGGAACTCTGAGAAGGAGAAGAAACTAGATGGTGCGAGTTATATGAACATAGACAATCATGGATGTCACGGCGACGATTCCTGTTGCTGTATGGATGGCATGCAGAGGACAAATGTGAACGGCACACCTATTGTAGGGGGTATGGTTTTGCCCAAACGGACGAATGTTAATACAAGTGCAAGTGTTAGTATTTTCATGGACGTGAGTGAGAACACTGCTGTGCAGACCCCACCTCCTGAGGACCCTGTTCTAATGGAAGCACAAACAAACACACAACGACCTAAATCCCCACCCCCAGACGCGCTGTCTCCGTCACCCCCGCTGGTGTTCTATTCGTATTCAGGCCGACATGTACCGTACACACACGCACACAAACACACAATGACACACACACACTATCACGAACATGATCATGCACATTTGAAGACACACACCCATGATCACTCACCGGAATATCGCACACATAGACCGTATGCGGACTGTGATTCACACAAGAAACCAACGACCACCACCCAGCACAGCACTGACAGCGAGGATGTGTTCACAGGACCCTTGAAGGACATACGTGTAAATGCCAAGCAAGGATCACCAAGATCTTTAGTCAGAAATCCTGTTTGTTTAGGGTATGTGCAACATATACACACAAGGATGCGCTCTGCTTATAGCTCACATTGTATATTTACAGATCATTGCAATTTGCAAGCATTCTTGTGTGTGCGCTAGATATGTGCGCTCGTACGTGTTTGTGTCGACGGTGCCAATGTTACTGTTCTTGTTACGTGTGGTGTTCCGTAATAGTGATATGTATGTAGATGTAAACATCCTTTCATAGTATATACATTACGAAATAGCGTGTATGTATGTATGCATATATGGCGTGTAGAAGACCTACGTCTATTTTGCAATAATGGTAATTCATAAACTGGTGTTCGCAAGTGTAGAGTTGACATTACTACGGATTGAAATTCACATGTGGCCCTCACACTCACACTCGTCTACGTATTTCTCACAGTGGAGTAAGGTTCTGTGATTCAGTGATGATGGTACCTCTACCAGAGAACGACGACACGCGCAGTGCGCGTATGGGTACATGGGTTCAAGACGCTATGAGAGAAATGAGGAACTTACAGATTGTTCAAGGTAACTAGAATAGTTCTTTGTTAAACCGTAATCACACTTGTATATACACAGGCATGCGTAAACTTGTGTTCATGCTTATACAGTGTACGCCTGCACGTATATGTTCCCGCAAAAGTCTCCAGTTGTATCATATAGTACAACATACGTGCACGTGAAGTCACATTACTCAGTCGCAAGTTAATTTTGACGTTTATATTTTAGATGCTGCAACCACCGCCACTACTACTACTACTGGTACTACCTTTACCGCTACCGCTACGACAACTTCTTCCGATGCCGCTACTGTTTCCACTACCACTTCAGCCAGAACGACTCCTTCAACAACAAACGTCAATAGCCTTGAAGATATACCCAAATATTCGGACTATATGATGAGTGACATTTCGTCAACTTCGGATTTAAATTCTTCAAAACGAATTCAAAGTGTTCAAACTCGTGATTTCACCTCCAGCTTAACTTCTACTTACATGCCTCACGCCAAGGTGGTATATGTTCAGCATGTGCGCGAATTTAAACCACACACATACACGAACGTCAGTACATCGAAAACTGCTATTCAACACACTGGTCCTGAAAGTGCAAGCGGCAAGCAGGGTGAGGGTGTTATGGTGAAAAGTATAGAAATGGGTAGTGGTGTAGGTGTGGGGATAGGAATAGGTACGACTATGGATGAAGCGATCCAAGCTGCCGTACGTGCAGGTGTGGAATCTACAACTGGTTCCAATGTTCATTTTAGTACAAAGAACGGCAACATTTCAGCGAATGTGGAAGACGTGATGAGAGACCTGGTACCGATTGTGGAGGGTACAATTCCAGTATATCCTGGGCCTGTGTGCCCAGGGAAGCACAACTGTGCGATTTGTAGGCCGGAATATTCATATTCCGATTGGATTATGGAAGTGGAGAAGAGAGAGAAGTTGTGGATGCATAAAAATCACCTGTGCCAGTGCTATAAGTAAATGTTATATGTTTGTGGCGTAATATATTGTACATAAACAAATAAATGAATTGCTAATAATTTGGCGATTGGAAACGAAGAGCATCTAGTAAACGCACCGCTTAACAGCGTGAAAGTAGTGGAAAATGCAAGGAAGAGCCCGGTGAGGGCTAGAGTTCATACTGCAAACAGATTTTCGTGAATGTGCTATTTTGTTAACAGACAATCTCCATTCACTGCAACAACCGTTTTTGTGTATGCACAATTTTCTTCTTCTTTTGACAAATTTGTGTGTGTGATGCTTCTTTTCTTTGTATTACGTGCTAGGATTATCTCATTTATACGTTTAAGTTGGTAATAATAATGACTGACATGTTTACAGGAAATTGAAATCACAAGAAACATCAAAAAAGAAAATAAGATACTATTATCTTAAGTTTTATTTATTGTACAGCGTGACAAAAGCATAACTAACGCGCCACAAGGAACAAAGAAATAATGTACAAGATATCCAAAAGTTTTGTCACGGTAGTGTATTTTACTAAAGGTGAATCACTTGAAACTCTTACCATTCAAGATATATGAAGAACAAATACGTCTAGTATGCACGTAACGATTGTTATCTACACATGAGAATGACAAAAGGTTTAGCACGTGCATTCTTCAACTTAAGAATACAGTCATGCTTCACCAGAATATTTTGTTGATTGTTTGTGATTATAAAAGGGTTTGTTATGGAGAAAAGGCGATTTAACACCTATCCAAACAGTTAAAATATAAGCTTACGCAAAACTCATGACACTGACTCCAGTAGTAAAAGGCGACCAGAGCGTTACTTGTATGAGCTTCAGCTTAAACGATAATGAAACAACCGCACATGCATAAGAGGGAGAGGATACACTGCAGGGTGTTGTGGGTGTGTATATGTGTATATGTGCAATGAGACCAAACTGAGCTGCATGCAAGTTTGTCCACCAATAAAAACAGAATATTTTGAGAACCATGCGGTGGTGACTGAGGCTCAAACCCATTCATTGACAGTAAACATAAACAAACAGTCCCGTCTGTTTACTACCCGTTGTGACTAGAGTTGTCACATCTATTCTATATGACTGAGTTGTTTCGTCGATCTATGTGACCCAGTTGTCTCATCTATCTATATGACTGAGCTGTCTGTGTGATCCAGTTGAAACCCTCGTCTATTTGTGTGACCCAGTTGTCTTGTCTGTCCACGTGAGCGAATTATCTCGTGTACGTATGTCTGAGCTGTCTCGCCTATCTGTATGACTGATTTGTCTTCTGTACCTGTGTGAGTTAGGTGTTTCGTCTATCGGTATAGCTGAGCTGTCTCATCTATCTGTGTGACTGAATTGTCTCGTCTACCAGCGTGAGAGACATATTGTCAACCTTGAATCTCAGCGAAGTGTGTTGCCTGGTCTTAGCGTGAGTACTGGGAAAGGAAATAATGGCTCAAAATACTTCGATGTCATGGGTTTCATTTCCATTGCAGTGAGTGGACAGGTACTGTTTAATAAAGTGAACGTTCATTGCTACGTATGGAGTTTTGTGAACGTTACAATAAATTTGATGAACTCGTGTACTGCAATTCCTAACTTCTTGCCTGTTGTGATAGTTTGTCATATATATACGTACGTCAGATATATGTAGCTGCACCTATAAGTATATATTTTCGTAGTTGTGCTTCCATGCCGTCCGTTCGTATGATTGACAATGCAAACACATTTTTCTAGTAAAGAGCCTGCAGTCATAACCTCGAGATAGTAAGCTCACTATGAACTAACGTATATACATATATATGCATGTATATGCTTCATACGAAGATAAAGACTGCATAAAAACACAACTCTTATCTAGATTAGAGTTTGACGGAACGTCTGAAAGTATGATATTTGAAGTGCTCTCTTATGAAAAGTATTTAAAAAGAATAGAAAATTAATTTGCGCAGGTGAAGGGATCTTTACTCAATTAAGTAAGTAGTACGGATGCGATGAAATTGGTAATTCTTCTTTACTGTCCGTGTATTTATGCATGCTACAAACGTTTGACGCACTATGTATGTTTGTCAGTAAATACTATGCTGATTCTTGGAATTCCGAAGAGCAGTAGTATTTGACAGTCAAGTACTGTATGCAATTTTCAAGTGCGTCCATACTTTTCGTTTTACCGATTAGACATTAATGATCTCATCCACAAGAACAAGTATAACACTTGTGTGCGAGTCCGTTCAAATCCTTGGAAATATTGTTGTTGATACATCTTTGTTGTATACAATTCCTGCGAAAGTCCAGACCTATGCTAATGCAAGTATAAACATGGTATATGTAGACAGTCTACTTTAAACGTACATGCAGCAATGTAAAGACAAGACATGCCATAGTGAATCTCAAACCTCGCAGCCGATGTGTAGGTTTACTCCATAACACAAATTGGCCTGCCAAAATTGTACATCTAATTTAATATCATCACGGTAAAGACCTTTGCTTCAAGCTGGGTTTTATTAGGTTTCATAACGAAAGTCACATACATGTATCAAACATTACGTACGCACTCCTGGTGCGATGATAGAATTCAGCTTTACTAGAAACATAAATACAAGATATGCCGCATCTGTTTACGAAATAGAAATTTATTGCATCCGATTCGAACGAGATCGGAGATCGGTGGTAGGCCTATGAGCCGACTACGATGCTAGCAATTTACAAATTGTATATCGTCGTCTTTAGTCTTAAAAAAACCAGGTGGATAATGGATTCAGTACACATGCTCTTTTCAAAATTTATAGCCTCCCATTGAATTCAAGAGACGACCGCCAACACTACGCAATAATTTTGAACAAAATATCAAGTTGAGTTTGAGCTCTGCATTCTGGAGGCACTCATCACAATACGTCAAGCATACACGATACTCATGAGTGCGCAGAAAAACTCAACCACAAATGAAACTAGTGTTCCTTGTGCGCCTATTTAAAGAATGAACGACGACACAAATAATCTATAATAAAAAAAACCGATGCTGAACAGTCGTGTAGTAGATTATCATAAAACTCTAAATACGGCCGACGCAAATATGTACTCAATATAAAATGTGCTTTTGTTGTCGACATATCAGTGTGTCGAAAGATGTAACCCAAAAAAAAATAGGCAATGATAATTTATCGAAATCGGAATGTTGCATAGCCAGTGACGGAGTACAACTACTTCAGTTTCTGTTTCAATATCTCGACGACGTAATTGGATTCACACGCAGGTTACACACACCTTATCAAATAGAAATACAATTTTCCTTGACCGAAGTATATAAAATACAGATTAAGGAATGTATGTATATGCGTTTCGTTTAAAGATTAAAGCAAGCAAAGGCACATTGTGTTGGTTTGCTATAAATGTTAGAAATGCATGAGCAACTGGTCTTGAAAGCACTCACTACTTTGATCCAATGGTACTGACCAGCTTCAGTAATGATCGAAAAGTTTTATCACTACTTGGAAGCCACAAACAAGATCTTTTTATGTCGCACAGTCACTGACACTATATCTTTGCACACATTGCAAATGACATTATTATATGCTTATAGTGTTATCAATGCATATTATATTTAATCATTCATATCATCCATTCAAGTAGTAAATCCATATATTTTACGCAGTATTTTACGCAGTATGAACTTCCGACGATTAGCGGAAAAGTTCAATGTATAGAGCATGTTCACAATGCGGCCTATCCGTATGCTGTGCATACTCGCATGGTTTCTGTTCGCAGCTCCTATCCATGCACAAACAACACAGCAGGCTATTGATTTTACCAATATAGAAGAAACGCAAAGTGCTCTTTTCTTCACTACTGAATACGTAGACTGTGAGGGATTAGAGTTTAGTACAAACATCCATATACTGAACGAAACTAGCATAGACGCCCCAAACGACGTATTCCAGAGCAATGCAGTTGAGTTGGGTGTCTTTGAGAACTCGTTCTACTATCAGAATGGATCGAATATCAGTTACACAGAGGATACCATGGTTTTCTTTAATGTAGTGTTTGAGAACAGTTCATACGAGTTATGGTTGTTAGGGGTGTCATATATCGACGAGATGTTGTTCTGCGTGTCGAATGAAAGTGAGTTTCAGATCTGGACTAATGTTGATGATCGCGAGGTGAGTGCGTGATATCTTACACAGTAATTACTTTTTGCGTATATACAAGATCTGTGTCTTCATAATGAATTTCAATAGTTATGGTAGCGATAAGGTTCTCTGTGTTTGTACACGTTGTGTCTTATGATTTGCATTAACTACGTGATATGTTTTTAGTGACTTCATAGTGATTTAAAATAATATTTAATATATATTAGTAAAGCACAGGATTCAGGTTGGGCACACATTCGCATATGTTGTCATAAACAAGATGTAGTTTTCTTGTCCTGCTACTTCGTGCATTTGGCATACTTATGTCCACGTAAGATTAGATAAGTACCTCCTCAGGATACTTACACGGAGGTTGCATAGGCTTATATCATAATGCTCCAATAATATTGTCTCCAATGAGTTTGCATGGGTTGTCAGTAGATGAGCTAACAGTTTTTCACCTATTTTGACCGAATCATTGATCTTAAACATGTACAAATATCTATTAATTTGCTTCAACAATTAGTTTGTACATTCACTTTCCTGTATCAGATGTGGGAGATATCTCCACAGAACCCAGCCGGACGAATCTACATGGAATGCCCGCATACTAGGGAGCGTCACGTTGGTAGTTACGTTACCGATTTGGTCGATGACAACGGAGGTGTTCTTCGCTTACAATGCCGAATAAGTCCGTGTTCAATAAGAAACATATGCGAGCACGGTGTATGCCAAACTGATCATGATTCAGGAGAAGCTTTCTGTCAGTGCGATCAGAAATGGTATGGAATGGCATGTAATGAAACTATAGACTTCCATGGCGAGACCTTAAGCGAGGTATGTATTTTGGGTTTTCGTTTGTAGATAGAAATAGAAGAACAAAGAAATATGTATGTGGTAGTCACGTGCGCGTGAACATAACTTTAAATAGCCATGCGCGAATTAATGTTCTAGTTCGACCGAGTTGAGCACCTTGTACACGATTCCATGAATGCTCAACCGTGATGAGAATGATAGTTTATGCTTTTATAGCATGTAAGGTGCGCAAAATACAAGCGATGCAGACCGTTAAACAGGTGGATTCTTTTGATATTTTTCATTGATGAGGTATACAAAGATTCTTTGCTCGTATTTAATATGGAAGAGCGTGTAATCAAGAGTTATCGTCTGTCGATTATGAGTGATGTGCGGTGTATTGTGTTAATACATACAGGGATCTTCTATTGTTAGTATTATAGTTTGAGTTACAGACATACGGACAGGTGTATGTCATATGTATCAACTGTATAACATTGTTGTTCATATATTTTACCTCCATACCTTAAAGTTGGTATTGAACATCACGAAGACAACGTCTACACACACACACACACATATATATATATACTCATGTATCACGGACACAACACGAACTCACAAAGTGTACTTACAACCTACATGTAGGTACTTATCCAGTATAAAAATTGCAACGATAGAAAAGAATATACGACATCGTCGCTAGCTATCTTCCGGGAAAACTCTCCAGTCTCGTCTATTACGACGGGCGTGTTTGAGAACTCGTTTGAATACGCCAATGACCTTTACGTGAAGTTTCTTAGTGGTGATAGCTATTACCTTCATGTATACCCCGCGTATAACGGTGAATTAAACCTTAAAGTACGTTTTCCCGAGGCGCCTGGACAGATAAGAGAGGCTCAAGGGTGCCAAGGTGAGAGAAACATGTATGCTTATGTGCTATTAAACGGAGGGGGAAATATGGAAGGTATGTTCGAGACAGTCAGTGAAGTACCTTTTCCCACCTGTGACAGTGCGAAAGGATTCTCACCCGTTACACATATCGGGGGCTTAGTTGATGATTTAAAGGGCCCTAATGGTAATATGGTGATTGAATGTTATGTGGACTACTGTGAGAATGAAGGTGCATGTGAAGAAGGGACTCTATGCTTGTTGGATAATCAAACGAGTGGATACGAGTGTATTGAGGAGACTTCGAGCAGTGTTCTCAGTATTATCATAATCACTGTGGTGGCAATATTTGTTGGTATAGTATTAGTGGGGTTATTGTGCTTGTATAGAATCAGACGACGGAGGAAGAAAAAGGAGGGAGCACGTACCAAGGATAATTTACATTCTCAACGAAATCTCCCGCCTGCCTTTATCGAAGGTTCGTTCCATTAACATGTGTTATCATGTAATGTGTTGTTCAAACTGAGTTTGTTATGCAAGAGTACATGTATTCTTGTGCATATGCATTGCTACGTATTCGTAATCTATGTATGATCTAATGCTAGGTAAATGTCGGTATTTGTATTTGTATTGTATGGGTATGGATGTGTGTGTGTGTGTGTGTGTGTGTGTGTGTGTGTGTGTGTGTGTGTGTGTGTGTGTGTGTGTGTGTGTGTGTGTGTGAGGAGGATCAGAAAAAGGGGAAATGGGTCTGTAGTAGTCCGAACATCAGTTCGTTGGATTGCTTATTATTTAACGCTGCAAACCCTTGCTCTACAAGCAAACAGAAGACATGGATAGAAAGAATAGAAACGTATTTACCCATGTATATATACATCATTCATCTGCGTGCGTTGGCATACTCCCACATTCTGCACACTCGCACGCATACATATCTATACACAGGTACACTTATTGTCCTACCAACACACTGACTTTCGTTTTAGAACATTGTATAAATCACACACACATTCACAATGAATCCACCTTGCACAAACACAAACCCAGCTTTGTCGAATCTAGCAGGGTAGTATATGCGATGAGAATTTCAATGCGCAAATCTGGGTAGTTAAAAAACAACTCACTCGTGCATGTGTATGTAGATACATACTTACTGTACTACGCACAGGCTCAAACTCACACATTCACACACACCGCAAAAAACCTAAACCCCATACCCTCAGGTATAGACCATCCATCGTCCGTATACGTACGCGAAAAGGTACGTATGTCACACCTTCCGATATCTTCCAAAAGTGTTGTAAAACTGGATATAATAGGGAGTGGAAACTTCGGCGTTGTATACAGTGGGAAGCTACGAGACGAAGAATCTAGTAAAGAGAGTCCTGTTGCGATTAAAGAATTGAAGGTTACTGAGAGTAATGTTAGTGGTCGCGCTGGAGGGAGAGCTATGAGCATGTGTACAACTCGTGCAGGCGTACAACCACGTACAGCTGTTAGCACAAAACCACGTTTAGGTGCCAGTGATGGGGGATTCGTCACACGCATCGGATCGTCTGTCGTGTCGGATGACTTCTTGTTGGAAGCTGTATGTTTGTAGATAACGCGCATCCATGTATTTTTACACATATAAGGCATCGAGATCTAACAAAGATATATGTGTGAGCGTAAGCTGTTTAAAGACATCGAAACATGTTATAGATGTGTAAATATCATTGACGTTTCAATGTAAGTTCTTGTTCGTGTTTCTTCGGCAAGCATACTTGAGCCATTGTATCCTGTACATATATGCACCAACACTTACATATACACGATGAACAAAGCACGTTCCATTTTTTTATGAACATCTTCAACGATCTTCATATACAGTACAAAACATGCACTACGGTACATGAACGCACATTGCACACACTCAATATAATACGCAGGTAATCTAATTTTCAATACACATGCAAACCAAAGATTAATGGGAAGACCCAGCACACATCTGTTTGTTAGAGTTACGTTAGAGTAAAATAAGTTTCTAGGCAAATACGTTTCTAAGCAAATATATATGTTAATGCATAGTACATAAAATGTTTATCGTGTACATACATTCACTCATGCAAACAGAACGCATATGCGATCTTTCGTACTGTAGAGTCGTGTAAGTACTTTCATTAACATTCAATCTCTTTTAGAGATGTGTGCGATGCAATGTACACGTTGCACTTGTTGTTATGTGTGATTCTATGAATATATATAATACAGTCATGTGCTTAACACGAGCACCTTCACAATCACATTGCGAGTAGCAACTCATGCAGAAGATGGACCATCCCAACGTAATGGGTTGCATAGGAATTGTTGAAGGCCCCCCCGTTTCAATAATACTCGACGTTATGACGATGGGCGATTTACGATCTTATCTGTCTACGGAGTATGTGTAATTAGCTATATGTGTTGGAGGGCAAGAAAGTATGCACTTACGTGCGGTGTGCATGGATACATGTTTGCGTGTACATATAATACGCTTGATTATATCACAAGTGTGTAGTTAATATGTGCGCGTACCAGATATGCATATTCATTCACTCTGTTACCCTATTTTATCATACAATCTAATTCATCTTCAAAGGAGGGATCATGAAAACTCTGTAACTGTGGGTGAGCGCTACTTTTTCGCATTTCAAATCGCGCGTGGTATGCGATACCTCCACCAACAAAACGTGGTGCATAGAGATTTGGCGGCACGAAACTGTATGCTCAGCTGCTCAACTGACGTATGTATGAATGTATACATCACGTATTATATGTCCGTACCTATGTATGTGTTTTGTTGTATTTGCTATTTTCAATTTGTATTTGACGTTAAGTCTATGTGTACAAGTATGTGATATATTATTGTTTCTTTCGTTATGACAAATACGTTAAAAAGAAAGAAGCATAAACACACGAATATGCACTTTACCGATATGAAATCAAAGTGCACACATATAAGTACATTGAAGTAAGTTCCTTCCCCCCCTGGTCCGGTGGGTTGTTCAGCTCTAACCGTTATTTACAATGAGTGCGTTGATGTAAACTCTACTACCTGCATGTCGGTGGTTTATATTAGCACGACAGACACATATGGGAACTAAAATTCTCTTTGGTATTCTACATACATGCTGGAATACATGTTAGTCGTCTTTCGGATTTCCTGTACTGAAAGTGACCGATTTTGGCTTATCTCGCACGATTGAGACTGATAAGGAGTACTACCGTATGGGATACGACGGACAGGTCCCAGCCAGATGGACGTCAATAGAAGGGTTGCTTGAGGTATTTTATTGCACATACCGGAAAGGTTTCGTGTGCACAAGGCATATGCCAACACACACGGAAACACGAAGACACACCTATGCACAACCATTCGTACTTTCACGCTCACAACTATAAATATACAAAAAGATTTTTATATACGCACATATAACCACGCGCTTATAACTACATAGCCTCTTATATCATACACTTGTTACTGTCCCGTGTACCTTTTTTTCATATACAAAGAGAAAGTTCTCGAAGGCCAGTGATGTATGGAGTTTTGGTGTAACTATGTGGGAAGTGTTCGACTATGCTAAAGACATGCCGTACAAAGAAATGAATTTATTCAAGTTAGTAGAATATCTAAAGGATGATAACCGTTTGGAACAGCCCATAGATTGTCCCAAGGTACGTTTGTGAGGGAGTAAACGTGCAAAAATTGGGTTGTATGTAAATGTGGCGATGCAGGTATGTACGAATGGACACACGTACATACGTATGCATGCATTGTGTATGCATATACCTGTTTTATTATTTTTTACGTATGGTCCACTTCAAAGAGTGTATATTGGATTTATTAAGTAATCGTAGCCAGAATTTCTGCAACGTAAACATTAACACATATAAAAACTTCATAAAACTATTGTATGAATTCTACAGGAAGCATATGAGGTCATGCATCAATGCTGGAACAGTGACCCACAGAAGAGACAAACGTTCAGTGAACTGGTATTTCACCTTGGTCACTTATTTTTGCCGCATTGTCCGAAGATAGCAAGTTTAAGGGTGTGTATCTGCAACATGTGCGTACGTACATATGTATCAAGGATATGTATGCATGTGTGTACGTCAGGTGTAGTAGTGTACCTCAGGTCTATGGGCTATCTGTCTTGTTCACATATTCGAAATATATATCTGTTTGCATCTCTGCATCGACTTGATCACATATTAATCAATTTAACGGTTGATGTTTTGACGGTGCATTACTATCAAAATCACTCTTAGCATATATATACACATGCTTATATATGCTAATTATCAACCGTATACATATATATGTAGTATCAACCGTATACATATATTACATATACATATATGTATACGGTTGATACACCCTGATGTAGTGAACTTATGTATCTGCCTATCACCTTTCATAGGTTCGTTAGTATACTTAAGACATAATCATATGGCCCTCATGACTTTGCACGAGCTTGATGAGCTGGTCTGCGAGCATGCACTCATTACATTCCCTTACGATGACAACTCGCACGTTATATAGATATATGAACTTTTTGCATTGATAGGACAGTTTCCCTTTTATTGTTTGCACAACTCACAGATAGATTGTACACATGTCGAAGCGTCAGGCACCCTTAAATTCACACATTCACAACATATTCACATATATTAACGTATTATTAAGACGGACGCCACTGGTGATACATGCATCGTGAGTGGCCGATTAAACCATCAGGCGAATGATAAGAAAATCAGTTTTATGTCTATGCCTGCAAAAGAGGGATTTATTCCGCCCGTAGGGTGCCGGGTTTTGTCTTCTGGACTCGATACATCTTCGGAAGTGGATATAGCTGATACTCCAGCACAGTTAAATACACAATGTTGTATCTCCAGAGAACTAACTTTATCAGAAAACTCGGTGCCACACTCGCTCATGAGTTATGTGCTGCTTAATGATACACCGAATTTCGTGGCAATACCTTTGCAAGGTGAGTTGTAAAAATTGTTGTACTTTACAGTATTTTAGATAATCCTCATGCATAGTGCAACTACGACTGGAAGGTACTTCGATTTGTATCAAATTCATCTCGAACAATTATAAACCACATGGTAATTTGATGTCTTCTTTATTGTTAATTTGATCAAAAGCGCTAGCTGAGGAAAATGAAGGTTGCAAAGGAACATATACTGTACCTAGGTCACCAGTAAATATTGGTAAGAGTGTTGCTCTGTGAGTTTCAATTTCTTTTGTGTATGGGTGTCGGTGTAGCTGTGGTTGGGGTTGTGATTGTGGATATGTAGGGTGTAGCTGTGGTTGTGGTTGCGATTGTGATAGTGAATGTGGTCGAGGTTGAGGTTGAGGTAATTGTTGTTGTGACTATACGTGTGCTTGTGAACGTAGAAGAACGAGCTAGCATGTGGGAAACTGGGACGCATCTTTACAATCAGTATGCGGGATTACGCTTCGATTGTTGTGGTGAAAGTCAAGTCTATATTTTCATACACAGATATTCCGTTATTTGACGTTCGAACCAACATTTGCATTCAGGATCGTTCGAACAATTAAAAAAACCTCTCCCTGAGCGCATCCCAGTATAGAGAAAAACTGTATAAGAAAATGCCCAGTCCTCTCGGAGATTTAATCGACCATGAAAGTCACAGAGCCCCGAAGGTTTTTAATCGCTGTTCCCGGTGTCAGTCGCGATAGCAATGTAATAGAATCCAGTCCGTTTATGAGCTTTACGTATCAGGGTTCAATCCCAGCATGCCTTCTTCTAGAACAGAACTTCTAGGATGAAACGTTCGAATGCACTTTTTTGTATGAATCTGAAGTGATGTGTAGAACATCATATGAAGTGTAGAAATGTACAATAAGATGGTAATTTGACCTGATTTCCTTCTCAATATCACTATCCGTATGATGGATGGCGCTGCGGAGCGAGATTTCTTTGAGATACTCTAGCAATTGACGTTGGAAAGTACTTCTGGATACAGCATAGACGAAAGGACATGTCATTGTATTAGCGAACAAAGGAGAGCACTACATGTTTGTATCTTTGCATACTAAACAACTTGACACTCGAGAGATATGTGCTTGTTGTGCACGAAAGCTTTAATATAATTGTAGTAGCCTGATAAGCATGGGTATGTATCTCTGTATGTATCTCTACTAAACAACTTGACATTTCGATCTCTGTATCTCTACTAAATTTAACATTTCGATCTCTGTTATCTCTACTAACCACTTAACATTTCGATCTCTACATATATCTCTATTAATAACTTAACACTTCGATCTCTGTATATACCTCTATAGGTATCTCCATTACACAGTTTTTTAACATTTCGAGAGATTTGTGTTTGTTGTGCATGAAAGCTCGAAAATAGTTAAAACTATCGATTTACACCAATCATCTGTAAAATAATTTCTTCGGAGTCATTAGACTATAATCTGCGAATGGTAGCGTGTTTCTAGAAGCATGAAAAGGATGCTAGACCAATGGAAAAGATAAAAAAGTTATGCTTTAAATAGTATACTAGTTCATTGGAGAAAAATTGACTGAACCAGTTGTAGTTTGATGATTAGGGTTTAATTGGGCAATAATTGTGGAATGACTTCAAAGTTTGACATTTGGATTTTCAGATTTAATTTGGATACGTAATTCATAGATTCACTTAGGGATCCGGACAAGCTGTTGAACTATACTTTGCATTGTCAGCAAGATATTGTCCGACTGTTGTATCATAGATGGATGGTTGATGACATAACACCATGGTAACGACTGAACAATCAACTCCTGACCTAGCCATATCGCTTATAAGCACTTGTGAACGGGTATAAAAGTCAACAAAGCAAAGACAGTCATCTACGTATGTAATCGCAAGAAACAAACAAGCAAGCAATATGTCCCAACTTGCGGCTGCGGTTACTATTCTACTATCTGCATCCTTAATTTCTGCTTTACAGCCGGGCATTAGAGAAGACAAGAACTGTAAGCTGACCGTGTCTCTTGTAACTGTGAAATCAGAAGCAATACCCAGTGGGGATATAGACACTTTGATCGTCACAGGCGCGAAGGCCGGCAATACTTGTGGTGGTAAGGCCAATTCTCTGCCTCGCTGTGTCTACTTGTATAAACTTGACTCTACTAATGAGCCTAGCTACAAAGGATCCATCTGGCCATATGTCGAAGTGCCCGATGAATGCGATATCTTCCTCGACGATTCCATTCCAGAACATTCCAACCTACGTAAAGATGGCATGATCGGTATGAATCCAGATACGTTCGGTTTGCTTGTTGGTGGACGTCCTCTCTACTTTTACCATGGTGATCCAACAGGCGAGAACAATTTGAAAGATGCTTCGTGCTACTGTAACTTTGGTATGTGGTCGAGTGTATCTGAGACAGGACAGGGCATTGCATTTGGTGCCAATGTTGTAGAATAAATTGAAGTTCAGTTCAACCTTTATGGCGGACATACATAAAGAAAATGTACAAGTAAACAGACCAATAATAGTGTTGTACGATCAAAAACTTACGACTTAATATTGTACTACTCATCGTTGTTGTCTACTGGATTTGAGAGTTATGATATGTAACAAATAAGCTGATCGATGTATACTTCAGTGGCCATGGTAGATCTCTAACAGTGCCATGGATACATCAGCGGTAAGAAGAGTTTGGTTTATATGCGTAGTAAGCAAAATACTTGTTCAATCTTAGTTGCCCAGAACAAATCTGCATATGATTATTTAACTTGTATGCATGAGTGTCTTGGCATCTTTTAATACATACATATATATATAAAAGAAAGTGTGTGTATTGGGTTGCGTGTACAGTTGTCTACTATCTGCATCCTTAATTTCTGCTTTACAGCCGGGCATTAGAGAAGACAAGAACTGTAAGCTGACCGTGTCTCTTGTAACTGTG
>JAWQFL010000020.1:26480-138665 GCA_033442365.1 Creolimax fragrantissima | reverse complement strand
AGTCAGAGGCGTACACGTGACTTCATTTATAAACATGCGTCATGGTATCACGATGGATCCTATTGGTGAAGAAAGAGAAGCCAGGATTGCTGCGAAGAATGCAGCCATTGAACGCAAAGATGTTTATATCCGCGAACTTGAAAAACAAAAAAAGACCATGGAAGAGCAGGATCCCACCAATAAAGAGGGTCTAGAACAGCTCAAGGACGAGTTAGCCCACACCAAAGAAGAGAAACAAGAATTGATGATCCAACTGGATATGGATACTGAGATGATTGAAGCCGCCAACTTGCCTCCCGATGAAATGGAGACCGACTCTGACCCTGAACCGACAACGCTCACGACGAATAAGAAGAAGAAGAAAATTCCAAGAAGAATTCCAAGAAGAATTCCAAGAAGAATTCCAAGAAGAATTCCAAGAAGAATTCCAAGAAGAAAGTCAAAGACCTATTGGATGTGGAAGTCGAACCCCCCTTGGATATGGAGATGGATTCTAGCTCAATTTCTGACACCCCTATGATAGTAGACAGTGACGCAGAAAGGTCTCAGGCTCTCGATGAAAAACTGAAAAAGGTTGAGGTTAGAAGAAAACAAAAACCCCCTAGGAATTCCAAGAAGAAAGACCGAGTCCCCTTGGAAATGGAACTGGACTCTAGCTCAAGTTCTGAACCCCCCATGATAGTGGACAGTGACTCAGAAAGGTCTCAGGCTCTCGATGAAAAACTGAAGAAGGCTGAGGTTAGAAGAAAACAAAACCCCCCTAGGAATTCCAAGAAGAAAGGCAAGGAGCCCTTGATTATGGAGGAGGAGTCCAACTCACTACCCCCTAGGTCGAATAACCATGACAGGTCTGAAGAAGCAAGAACCTATGAAAACGAAGAGGCAGGACCCTCCACTAAGAAACCCCAGCGTGCAAGGAAACCTCCAACTCGCCCTCCTCCTCCTATCCCTGTGGAAGCGAATGAATCCAGCTACGATGAATGGATACAACCACCGAATATTGAGATCCCTGATGAAACTCCACCCTCGTCTCCAATCGACTCCCCCAAATTCGTTGAACTCGACGAATCCCCTGAAGCCATCATGCACAACAAGCAGAACAGAACCCGTAATCAGAAACTCGAACGACTCCTGTCAAAGAAGACGAAGAAGACGAAGAAGACGAAGAAGAGGGGAGAACCCTCAAGTATGGAGGAGGGATCACCCCTTGAACCTCCAACCTCGTCTCCAATCGAATCCCCCAAATTCGTTGAACTCGACGAATCCCCTGAAGTCATCATGCACAACAAGCAGAACAGAACCCGTCACTCAAGTATGGAGGTGGGATCATCCCTTGAACCTTCACCCCAAGCAGAAACCTCAATGGTTGTTCACAAAGACAACGGAAAAGAACCTACTCCATACCGAGTGACAGATAAAGGTCAAAAACTGCTGGATGAAGCTAGAGAGTTTACTCGCCGAATAGGACTGAAAAAATTTTATCCACTACCCAGTCCAGTCCAGAGGGTTCGGCTTAAGCGTAAGGAGGATCGACGTCTGTATATAGATCGATTACGACAAACACAGAAAACGATTGAAGCTCCCCCCCAGCCTCTTGCCCTGGAAGCTCCACCCCAGCCTGCAGCAGCTCTTGAAGCTCCACCCCAGCCTGCAGCAGCTCTTGAAGCAGACCTTTATGAAGATCCTGGTCTTGAAGATATAGCTATCCTCCCCGAGAATCCTGCAGGATTGAGAGACCCTCAGAATGAACCTGCAAAGTCTGTGGTCGAAAACCCCGACGCTCCTGATTGGCTGCCTCGTGATGCCTATATGCGAAAAAGACTCGTAGAGGCTCGTTCAGAGACTCAATATCAACTACTGCTGGACAAGTTTAGAAAGCGAGTAAAGCACCGATTGACCCGATTGGCTGCTAAGGAATCAGAGGGTAAGTCTACAGGGAAAAAGAGAGCGAAAGACCGAACCCAGTATCAGAAAAAAGGAAGCAAGAAAAGAAAGCTAAACAACGACTCTTGAAAAAAAAATAAAGCCTTAGCGATATAAGATGAAGACCCAAAAACGAATCTCACAGCTGGCGTACAAGAAAAACCGACCGAAACAGGTGGGGGGCTATCTCTATGTTCCCCAGTTTAGCAGTCCCACCCTAGCCGTCTATAGAAACCGCCGTGGAAAGATAATCGTTGGAATTCGTGGGACCAAGCTCACTTCTGCTGATGATCTCAAGGCCGACTGGAAAATTCTTCGAGGAAAAAACCTAAGAGGAACCGCACGCTACAAAGAAGCCGAACTGCTGATACGAAAACTGATGCGTGACTATGGTGAAGAGAATGTGGAGCTGACCGGGTTGTGTATCTATTTATACTCGCCAATCGACGAGTTAAAACATCTATTCATAGTAACCAATAAGAACGCTATAATCTATGAATAGTGCCCAATAGTCTTGTCGAACAATCTATTCATAACGACCAATAGCTATAAATAGCCGCCAATGAGCCGGTTAAAAATCTATGAATAGCCGCCAATGAGCCTGTCAAAAATCTATAAATCCCCGCCAATGGGTCTGTTGAAATCTATGAATAGCAGCCAATAGACACATTGGAACTCTACCTTGTTCTATTAATAAACTATTAAAAACAGCCAATCAGAAGCCTCCTTTCTATTTATAGACAGCCAATCAGAATCATACAATCCCCAAATGTGGGGACTTGATACATCATATAACATGAAAGAAATTTAAACAAAAACAAACGATTCAAGACTTCTTTTATACTGTTTTGTACCTCGTACCTTTTAGACTATTCGTAGGAATAAACTTTTTCGAGAGAAGAGGACTGGAGAAATTAAGAGACCAGTTGCAAGATGAAAGTTTAGGATTTGTTACAGTAAGCAGACTTCTATCGAAGTTCACTATAACTATCCTACCTATTTGAGAGAAGGAGAACGCGTACCAACTGTATATTGTAGGATTACTTTGTAAATATCACCCTATAGCTGCGAATTGGTAATCGTTTATTCCTCAGGTTGTTATGCTTTATCACGAATGCCTTACGCCAGTTGATCAAACACAGAGACCAGTTGCACTACTATATCAGTACTTTTAATGTTTTTTCTCGTGAGCAACACATCTGTACAATCAATTTCATAAGAAAGGTTCGTTCTATGCATAAAGCGATACTACTTACTGCGTGCTTATGTAGCACACAGCACATTCAAATGGCACTGAGGTTCTTCATTGGGGGAGGCAGTATTGTGAGCGGATCAGGGGAAGTCCAAAGTGGGCGCGAATTAGCTAATATCACTAAGACTCGCGCACCCACAAACAGAACAACACACACACACACACACACACACAGAAAAAGACAGCACATAAGCAGCATTGATGCTACCTTCCGTTCATTTACACACACTTCATCGTGTTGTTATGAACAAAATGTCGCGATATGAAGATGAGCACGAGCATGAAACATACGGATGTAGCTACAACCGAAGTCCAAAGATTAGACTGCAGCGTAAATTGACTACAGGAAGTGTAGTTGGCAGCATGGATGCCCTCAGACAACTTGAAGCACACCCGAGATCCATGTCTTTAAACGTGTGGCAGTCACTACACACTGAAGATGCGAAGGAGAGTACAAGAACTGTAACGAAGGACGAAAGCTCTATTAATGCAAAATTCCCAAGCGGTATTTTTCTTAGTCGGTCAGGTATATTATCTGTGGGGTGTTTGGACTTGTGTGTTGTCGGCATGCAGATAGATTTGTGTAAAGTATAGATATGTCAAGGTATTTATGTTTATATGGTGAATACTCGTCAAGCGCTTCACAACGTTGATACAAGGAGATATATGAGCCGTCGGGTGAGCATAATTTGTTTGCTCCACTCCCGAACATTGGTGAGAGTTTCAGGCATATATATATATTTCTTCTTATTTGGACATAAATGCGCTCAGTTACGTTCATACGGCGCAACACTATGCATGTGTAATATATTTGTGTGATTGTTGTGTATTCTACACGCATCTTTATCTGAAGTTTGAGCTTGCGGCGTGAAGCGGATATGTATATTCGCATACGAGCAGATGTCAACATAGGATGAACAGCGCTCTGGAATATGTACACAAGGCGGAATAATATACGCAGTTTTGGTAATTGGAAGGAGCGTGTTTATACTATTAGAATTAAATAGGATAAGGATTCTGTTCTGTGTACATATGTGAGTCTAAGTGGATGTGGTAGTCAAAAACAGATTATTATTTGTAAGGTGGGGGTTCGGGTACAACGAGGTTTTATAATTTGTGACTTTCAGAATACAATAATAGTTCATTAATCACTCTACTGGATACGTTTCTTCCAGACCCAATATTACCGGACGCATCCAAAGGTATGGAACTCCCTAAATCGACACACTATATGCCGTTCAATAGAGGTATGGACGGCGATGCTATGTGGAAAAATAGCCCCATTCGAAGATGTCATTTCATCGTTGAGGTACTCATCTGTGTGTACGCATACAAACACTCGTATGAGCATATAACTACTACTTGAACGATTTGTCCCTATATTTTTTCATTGGTATGCATATATATCTGTACAGTTCATTCATGATCTAAATCTAGGCTTTCGGTCTATCCAAGCATTTCTTTATGCATAAAAACCATATATATTTAATGTAATTTAGCGATGGATCCCGTTTCTTGAGGAACTGAATGCATTTAAACGACTCGCAGAGCAAAGAGTGAAGGCAGATTATCAGATAGGATCTAGATTTCCAGTACACGGACATGACTTACCTACACTGGCACAACAATGCTATGAATTGACTGAGGAGTGGTATGGAACAGGGAACGGCAACATATGTGCTGTATGTACTGTTGTTTATGCCGATGATGTACATGTATGTGTAGTACATAATTGAGCAATACTGTGCATTCATAGGGATACCATGCACATAAAGACAAATATACATTGTACGTATGTTACATACATATAGTCAAGCCTGGAAGTCAGAGGCGTACACGTGACTTCATTTATAAACATGACCTCCATTTGTGCAACAACGCCAATCGATGGAAATAGAGGATGACATTGTGGTAAAGCTCACCTACTTATATCTCACACACTCACACATACTCATATATTCATATACTCTTAATAAGGTCTATCATTGGTTTATCCGAGTGTCCGAGATGATTGGAGTATCTGCCTTTGTATTTGATAGTATACCTCACCATAAGTCGAATGATGCTACGTGCTTGGTTGTGGATGGTAAAACACGAGCACTGAAAATAATGAAGTTTACAAGCAGGGATTCTGATCTAGTGAAGTTTGGAGGGGTGTCACAAAAACAGGGTGTATCTCCTATCGACAATACAGTGTTATGTAACGTGCTATCGCCGTTGCAGGCCACAGTTATCATAGCTGGTAGTTTTATAAAAAGGTGTATATATATATGTATAATGCATACGTAAATGTGTTGGTGTGCGCTTGCACTTGTGCGTTCAAGAGCGTAGGTATAAAATCAAAATTTCTGTCCACAACACATAAGCATACAGTACATATATCTAATATCGCGTCACATATGGGGTTTTGGATGTAGGTGGTTGATTAAGTTTATCCGAATAAGACAGAAGCGCATTCTACGCAAGTTGGGTAGGATGTTAGAGATACCAAATCTAATATATATGGAACCTATTATGGTTGGTGCTGTTTTGCAAAGCATGTCAGGTATCGATTCAGTGCATATGAATGTTGACATGAATGTTTCTGTGTTTGTAAACCATGAATATCAGACATACGCAAGTGCGATACAAATTTATATGCACTGCACGCGTATCTAAACATTTGCAGATAGAATACATCAACAGTTAGTATCATATTCACTGCAAAATATTTACATCGTAAATTCATACAGATTCACGTAGATGCATTAGCATATGTACACATGTATTCACATACATACAGATACATTTATATCTATATACATACACACATACGTTCATATACAAGTATGATTATATCATACAAAAAGTTGATCTTTTCTTATGGATCGATTATAACTTATTGTACATACTTTGTTTTTTTCGCACACCATATACTACATACATACGCCATAATAGCGGAAAATCTTCAAGCATGGGGAATCGAATCGTCCAACCTCTCTTACAGATCTTTAAGTTCAAATGGATTTCTTTTGAAGGATTGGGGACAATTTACATCAAATGATAGGTTTGTATGCGCGTTACTATCCGTTCCGTTATATTTTTATGTTTACTTTCTGAAGAATAACTGAATTGTATGTGCGATGCTTGCACGTGTTAGATATTTACCGCATTTATATATATACCCGTGTCATGAGTATGTTCACGTAGGTCGTGCCTATTAATAAAAACAAAAGTTGGAAACAAATTGTGTAAGTGCTACTATCATTCGATACAACAACGTACAATGAACATAAGTGGTGCCCGAGTGATGCGCACAAACTGACAGCACATATGAACGGCACAACACGTTAAAACACACGTGTGCGCCCACCAGAGAGTGTGTACATGCGTACATCCACCAGTGCGTCGAATCGCACTATTCGAAGAAGAATGAAGCAAGGGACAAGCTGTACTACAACACGTGCGATGCGTTTATTAAGTACTGCAAGAGAAACCCCGGCAGTTGGTACCAGGGTGATAAGAAAATGCACTTAAGCATTCTTCTGGCTGGCCTGTGGTCAGGTACCATCGCTGTCGTGAAACGGACGGATATGGAAAAACTTACTGTCGCTAAATGTATGGACGTGTGGTTAAGCGTGTCACATTACTCAATGCAAATCCACACCCACCCACACTCACATCACCCCAAATGCACTTTCACATCCATATTCCAATACATTGCTCATACAGATATACCTTTGGAGTGGAGACGCAGAGTTGACTTATCTACGGTAGATGCCGCTGGTACACTTAAACAAGTGAGGGCGGCCGGATCAATAGAATACAGTAGGTATGTGTTCTAGCTTTACGTTGTACAAAAGGTGGATACCATTACCTTTAGTGCCTACTACACGTGCGTGGTGATACATACGAATTTGTTAAATGATGTCTGGTTTTTGATTTTCTGTTCAGATATCACAACCTGTTTACACCGTTTCCTTGCACTGAATAGTATAGGGATGTGTAGGATTTAAACTCAACTTTCTATGTATAAACGAACAAATACGTCTATCCAGGAACACAGCTGAAAGCTGAAATGCGTGCATGAAAGACATCTCATTTTTGAGTGTTTTAAATAGATCAGTTACTTACCTCAATGCATACTTCACAGTATCCATTTCTAATCGCACCACCACTGGTTAATCGTTTTATTTGTCATGTTGACACATGTTTGAAATACTACATATACAGATTACGCATAAACGAATTTCCTTATGCTAGTTGTCATGGTATGTTCTTGACCTATGGAATGGCGTACTTCAGGACCCTCCGAACACAACTTTGTTTTCATTAGACACGAACATACACAAACACATACAGATCATTAATTCACACCTATGTACGTGTACACATATACACTACTATGTGTGCAGACAAAATTGAGATACACATTTTGCTACTGTTTCCATACATTACTAAAATGTTGGCCGTAGCGAAGCAAAATAATAATAGAGTATATAGGGTATATCGACAATGATAATATAGTAATGTTTTTCAAACCTGACAATTTCGCAGCGGTTGTTATCGTGGTAGTGCATACTTGGGCATTGGTTAACACGTGCCGGATGAATGTGCATGCACAGGTAGACGTATACTTCATGCCTATAAAAATACGCCTGTATTTACATACTATACATCACACACTTTCAATCATAACCATGCCAAAAATATGTACAGGTATGGGTTTAGCCGGGGGTGAGCATCTAGAGGGGCGTCACCGTGTCGGCTTAGTACACCAACTCAGTCTTCCCTATGATCCAGACTCTAAACTCGAGAATTGGTACGCGTGTACACGTGTTTGTGAGTGTTACCGGATCAAAGGGGTAGTAGTGTCAATCGTGTGAAGTGTCCCACAGGACGTTCATATATATATATACTAAATACAGACTAACGAATAGACTCGCATACTCTCGTTCATATTACAACCGCCCCTAATAAAACGTTTTAACGTATGGTAGGTATCTCACAGATATAGAGAAGATATTGCAAGAGTGTAAGATCCTTAACCCACACTGTGCAGAAGATCGCACATCTCTTCTTCCGTATGAATCATTCTATACTGTTGGGCAAAACCCCAAGGTATTTCATATTCATATTTATGCACGTACCATGGACAAATTGAAATAACATTTGCGAGGTTCGAACATATCTGTGAGTATATATCATTTGCATTTGTATGTGTTTTAATCTTTGCAATCAAGCCTTTTGCGTTGGTGTTCGCTACCTATTGGTGTCAGTATGCAAAATACGTGCTTGAGATTTCGAATTCTTGTTTCAGTTTAAAATATTCGATCACACGTTTGGATACGTTCATGAGTCAAGCGTTGATCCTCCGTTTCTCTGTATAGATTGGTTCATCGATTGCTAGAACACAGCACACTCAAATATGGCGTTCTAGTATGCAGGTATACAGCTGTTATAGTGTATTGTGTATGTGTGTGCTGTGTGCGCAAGTATGTTCAAGTCCTGTACTGTGAATGTATATATGTGCGTATGTGAGCTATGTATGAATGGCTAGAAAAGATGGGAGTGACTTTGTTCTAAATCGATTACTCTCACTTTTCATATTCAATATATATTATGTGTATGTAAGTGCAATGTTGAATAAACGAATAATCTTCTTGGTATCACCTCAGGACATTGATCTCTACCAGCGTGTCAATAAGCCGGTATATGTAGCGACATTTCGAGCACATGTTGACATCATTCAGGTCCGTGGTCTTATGTGTATATACTGAGATGTACACGCTCATATGCATGTTAACCTTTTTAAGCAACTTCGAAGTATGAAAACGGTGAGAGCATTATACTTGGTGGTTATATGGGCGTGACAATCCCAGTTTGTTCGAAGCAATTGTTTATACTAGTGTAGTTGATTTACGTTTGTAATTTAAATCTTAACTCTGTTCAACTCAGGTGGGTGGGAATCCTGACGGCTTCTTTCTGAAATTCGTTACACTAGACATACTTCATCATGATTTTGTTTCCTCTTTGACGAATCTAAGGATGCTTATATTGAAGGTAACTTGGCACAGCCTACTCATCTTTACAAATGACATTCACAATGGTTAATAGGATACACAACTGTTCCAACTCACCTTTATGCCCTCATGTGTTTAATATATGCATCCGTACTAGCACATGTTTAATTATACCAATGTTCTCATACAGACGTTTGGGGGACCTCATAAGGTTGACTTGAACGTCGTAGCAATGCACGATGGAAACAGGTGTGCCATTAATGTTGGTGTACATATCTGCGCGTTTACGGTGAATACAATAGATGAACAAAATAATCGGAAGCTTCTTTTATCTGCAGTATTTTTGTTGTCAGCACTACTACTCCACGTATTCTAATAGTCCTACGTAGTACCATTGATCACAGAATATGATAACAGCGGATAGTCAAGCGCTGCAAACATATTCATATCGGTCACGCTTTTATATGCTCATATTAGCATTAAGCAAACTAGAGAGGATTACGTTCACTCATAATTCTTCTGCACGGGATGGTCGACCTTTGCAACTATAGATAGGCGAAAGAAAACGAATGAAAATGACTCATATATCCCTGCCAATGTCAAGCTACTCATGACTTGATTTCAAAAATTGTACTCTGTACGCATACATGCCAGGTCGTACGTGGTGATCGTATGTATTCTAAGCCAATTGGAAGAATATATATTTGAGCCAGGGCAGATGGCTACTCGCAACCCAGACACGGGCAAAACATCCCATGATTTTGATCTACTACCTGGATACGATAGAATAGATGTGCTTAAGGGTGGTGGTTATTTCCAAGTACGCTTTAACTGTTGTGTGTTGCTGATTATACGCACACGGAATGTGTGTTTCTATGTACCTGTGTTTGTGGACAATTATGTAGTTGCGGTATATATATAATATGTGCATGCGTGTATATTCTATATTGTGCGCATGACATGTGTACAGGCGGATGTTCGCTAATTCGTAGTGTACATGTGATTCGAATCTTAACAGGTCGCTAACTCCGCTGGATTTGACACTGCTGTGAAGGAGGGAAAGGCTATCTTAAGGTATTCTTTGCGTGGAGATTCATTGTCCCATGTTTAGCTTTGATTTCATCTTTCGGCTTATTATGTTCGCACAGAATTAACGTAGTGTATCCTCTCCACGTGGAATGTGCACAGACGTTTGTACGAGTTTGCCTGCAAGCCCGGTGGTCGTGCTCTCATTGGGGAATGTCTTAATAATCCCGAGCTAGTGCGTCGTGCTTCATGAATGCTCCAATAAAATCATATTAATTTGAAAGTTGAAGAATGATCATAACATATGCATCCTGAGAAGGATTCATATTTTACGCGCAAAATTTTCCTACACACCTATGTGCGCATGTTCAGGACGACACCATATATACTACCGTGTTTGAATATGTCTGTGAACGCTGTAAGTATGCAGTACGTTTGTTCACTCTTCTCCGCTGTTCAACATATTGGTGAACTGACTATGTTTAGAAAATAGCGGTACTGATCGCTGTTCCAAGATGTTCATCCAATGTTTCATGCAATTTGAACTCTTGGGATTGTACCCACGGAAATATAGGCCATTCATCCTCACGACCATACACAGCGGATAGATGTATACAAATATACAATGTAATGTACGGTGGAAAATTTGACTGTATTCAAGCGTAGTACGAGAGATCAAATAACAGTCTCTTGTGGAAATGAACCAAATAGTGTATTTAATGCCTTACAGGGGAAATAATACTCTACAATACAGCCATGATTGAATACAAATGACACACATAGGAAATGTGTGATCGGCGCGCATACATGTGCTTGAGTTTTCGTGTGTGTTATGTATAATGTGTTCATAGGCGTAGATTTCCATGTATGTATGCTTGTCGAATGCTTCCCGCGCTTGACTGAGAGCACTGAAAGGGTAGACCCCAATCCAACTACACACACACGTCTCCGCGCAGAACAACTTTTGCAGAGCACTAAAATAGATCTCTGCACAGGATTTTTGTTTACTCTTCTTTCTGGGTGGCGGTGATTATCATCCTGTTCGAGTGTATACAAATTTAATGATGTTGTCTTGGTTTGCATTATGCGCACGTACTTGCATGCGGCAATACTTAATGGAAGGTAAGGGTGTGCGTATATATACTACGATCAAAACAGCCTGTGCTCGAACGGAGAATATTGTACATATGTATCAACCGGTACTGAATTCCAAGGAAGAAGCATACATAAAAACGCCAGTTGTCTAATGAAACTCATACACATACGCATGGCTAACGAAGCACCTGCCTATACGTGCATGATAAGCATACAATTACTCTGCAGGCTAGTACATGATAGCAGGACAATATCAACTTCAGGTTAACGCTACTAAGATTTCAAATAAATGCCATTGTACGCAAATATATCAACTATGGAAGAGCTATATGCATGTAAGTTAATTACGTATTAATACTTACAAGACGAGGTAGTAGAAGAAGCAGCATAGATAAAATACGGTCTTCAAGAGGCACACGAAGCGCTTATCTCTAAGATCGCGGAAGATAGTTGTGGGGTCGTATTGCCAGCTACCGTTAGCGTAACTGTGGGTGTTGGGATATGAAGAGTGTGGGTGGAGTGTGCACATATGTGGGCATACTGTGAGCAGTGGCGTCGAGTTAGGCTTTGACGTGCGCGCGTATGGATTTGGCACGGATATATATCTTATTGTACGAACGATAAATATGAACATGTGCGTGACATGTTCAGCTATGGTCTGCGGTGTGACATAAGTATAACAGTGAATGAAACTGAAATTGCAGGTGTAAACAAGAGAGTGTGTACTAATGTGTGCAGCGATACCAATAGTGGGACCCTAGCCGCGTGATTGTTATGTTGACGCAAATCGAAATATCACCACAGTTAGGACTTCGATATTGGACAAATGCACGAATGCACTTCATGTTTTCGTACTAACAGAAGCAAAAACGAGAATGCAACGACTATACTGCGCAAAGTACGTCAGCTTCAAGTGCACCGTCAAATTTTTATCAGTGGTACACATACATTCAAATAGCACTGGTTTGTATATGGTACAATGCATGCATGACACACAAATACAATTAATACCAGTAAAAACAATCACGCACATACAGCGACAAGCATGAACACAAAACGAAGACAAAACACACAAATTTTACAACAAACCCGTCAACATACATGTATATGTGATAGGCAGCCAATGGGGCGTTCACAAGGAAGGGTACAATCGCAAAGGAAAGGAAAAACATTGCCCCAATAAAAGCCTGCGCGCATATCTCAGGAAGAACCAACTGGGAGTACATTCGTGTATATACAAGTATTTATGAACGTGTATACGTACGTTTTTGTATATGTATGTGTACGTACGTCGTGTACCTGTGCGCGTTGTCAGGTACGTTATTCAGCTGTGCGTGAGAAATCTAACTATAATTTAAAGTAATATGTAGAATAGAATTTTCATGTAGAAGATGAAAAGGTGGCAGTACTTCATAAAATAAACGGTCACATATATACCTTGTTCAATTTGTTACAAAGATCGATAGGATTAACCATGTCATCTTCCAAATCAGTCAGCTCGATTACCTGTGATGCCAATGTGTGCACGTGTCTTAGGAAAGCGAACGCCTAATCTCAGTATATGCACGTGAATGTCAGTAATATGAAGCACTCGTGACAAATAAGATCCATCTCTTTTACATAATATTATTGCGTACCACTGCTACAACACGTGTGTAACAAGATATCCAATGCGAATCAATCATCGTTCCTACGCTAGTTTGATGGACACATCAGAGGATACTGAAGGGGGTCTTTGCGAGTGGAATAGTAACTCACACTCATAAAGAAAGGATTCTTATGTTTAGTAGAAATGGGAACCAATTTTTGATCAGGTTGTACAAGACTTGCACATTTTTCAAAAAATAGACCACATAAAAGTGGAGTGTGAAAGACGACGAACAAAGGTGTACATACAAAGTAGACCATGTAAAACATCAGCAGAGCGGCGAGGATCGTCGCAATTAAGTATACCCAGAACATGATGAAAGGACTTATGAGGTGGCGTATGTATCTGACCGTGCTCTCTAGTCAACCGTGTTCTCTTAGTCAATGTTGTGAGCTTGAGAGGGAGTGATATGCATGTATGACTATATGTAATATATATACGTGTGTGTGTAGAGAAACAGCAAATTTTCGAACAGCCGGTTCGGTACATAAATTCAACAAACACACACGCACACAAATAACACACACACACGAACAACAGAACACAATGTGAAATTCGAGGAAAGTAAATGCTTGTCACTTGCCTGCCAGCGTATTATACAGTCGTTTACGTCCACTTCGTACCAACCGACAAGAGTGATGAAAGTGAGGTCTTCAGCAACAGGTACAAAGAGTCAGCACTGAAAATAAAACAGTAGACCTCACGCGTCAAGAACTAGTAAATGAGAATGAGTTATGTTTAGTCGAACCCATACTTAGTACCTGCTGCCCCAGTCTCGTATTGCAGAATACCCGAAATATTTAAAATCGAATTTTCGAATGTGTAGTAGGCATGTATGTGTATTTATCAATAAAAAACGTATGCAAGTTGATGACGTGTTTAAGGATCTCCCTATTGGCTATAGGTTTTTATTATACAATCAAGTATATCGCATGTACATGCGCGCCAGATGAACGTATCATCATCGATTGCCACGTCCATAAGCGCTTTATCTTTTGTCATATTCTTTGCTATCTGTGTGTATGTCATTCACACTTTCAATCGCACCCACACCAGTACCACCATTCGTGCTATGCCGATGATCTCGAATCATACTCCCGCTCGCAATTCCGCTTCCATGAGATCGCCTGCGGTGTGAGTAAGAGGATTGACTATCCCATTCTCGATCTCTGCTATCATAGTAGCGGGTATCACTATGTTTTGCGATGCTAGAGGTAGTGCTACGGTCTCTTTCTCGATCGTCCCTCTCACTCTTGGATGATCGATTGGATTCAGATCTACTGCTTGCCGTTTGTCCTCCTCTCTCTCTAGTCTTGTCTCTGTCTCTATGTTCACGATATGTATGTGAGTGCCAGCTGTCATCATGGTGACGGTCCCGCTTTCTCTCTCTGTCATCTTTATGTGTCTTATCGCTCTCATACTCGCGCGGACGCTCTCTCTCACGTCCACGTCCACTGGTGCTTTCATCTCCACTCAACACAGGTGTGGGAGAGGGAGACCGGTCCTCGCCTTTCTCTCTCACACTCACTTTCCCACTATTCCTCTCACCCCTCTCTTTCGACCTTTCGTTGTACTTCGACGGTGACTTACGACGTTTACTGTTCATGACTGCGCCATCGGCATTCATACTATCACCTCCGCTTCTTCGTCTCTCATCGTTTCCTCTATCTCTCTCCTTTCCTGTAGGTGTCATGCACCCATATCTATCCCCATCTTCACTTCCACTCATGTGTTCATTTGGTGATGGAGGAGAGTCTTTTTCGCTCTTTGATGATTTCAAGGAAATTTTCGATTTGTGGGATTCGGTCTTGAAATTTTGACCATGCTTTGAAATGGATTTGCCTTTTTCGGCCTGTTGTCAAAACAACGAAAATAGCATATGAGCGTGTGTATATATGTGAGTGCGTTCATGAGAATCCTTTAAAACTACAGGAAACATGTGCGTAAGGACATACTTGTCTCTTATAGTAGGCCTCTAATTTTATGGGATCTTCAATTGGGCTATAATTTGCGGAGAATCGCCAGAATCGTTGGTTAGCGGAGACAGCCTCTTCTTCTGGATTTATGTTGCGGACGACACTCTGAATGTGATCTCCAACGGCAAGCAGATGCTGTGTATATGGCGCGTGCGTGTGCACGTGATATGTTTACGGAGAGGTATGGGCATGTAGAAGTACTTCTATGGGTATATATGCAATAGCTCTCGAGTCATTCTTATAAAATCTGAGCTTCTAGACGAATATACTGCATTAGGTTGTTGAACACTGCGGCTTGCAATATTGACGTTACAACATTTCCCAACTGCTTATTGCTTTTATGTCTTTTAAATAGACAACTAATTCATGAACACGCAAAGTAAAATATCATATGTGTGATGTTTATGTATATATATGTGCTATAGCAAATAAATGGTTTGCAATCGTTGTTGCTTTGTACTAGCAAACCGAACACAAAAACACCATTCTCAGGTGTAAATAAATACCTTAATCAGAACCATTCTCAGGTGTAAATAAATACCTTAATCAGAGTCGTATCTTTCGCCCAGTCGTCATTCTGGCTGAGCTTACCCATCGCTTTGAGATTCTTCCGCACTAGATACATATTCTTTTTGCACTGTCGGGATTCAACAGTGAAAACATTGATCGAAATGTCAAAATTGTATACGAGAGACTTACTTGGTTTGATTCGTAATACAGCAATTAGGGTAGCACTAAACCATGAACGAAAGTTCAAAGGATTCAATTTTCACACATGTGGTCCCATGTGTAGTGTAGCACCCAGAACTAAATATATAGCACATAGATATGTCCACACTTGACAGAAGTCACAATACACTTGAAAGCATTCGTACAACACCGGAACAAACAGTGAAACATAAAACCCTACTTGCGGTACAGACTACCATAGACAGAGGCCCTCTTTTCATTTATCATGTCTAAAATGAAAGTTAACGCGGGTCGTGAAAAGAATAGAAATATATAGAAATACACACATGCAAGTATAGATACACATATATATATTCATGGACAACCTTTAGAAAACACAATCGAAATCCGATGTTAACTAGATAACCATATACTATTTTTACCTCTTCGATGAACATTGATTCGTGGTCTTCCTTGTCAACGACATTGTTTATCCCTGAATGCGACTTGTGCTTTTTTTCAGACTTCTTTTCCCTGCTATGTGAGCGAGTGTAGTGCATGATATGAAAAAGTTTGATCATGAATGAGGCTTACCGCTTTTTGACGAATGATTAAATGTATGTTGCTTTTTAGCAAGATGTACGTATGCATGCATGCATGTATGTACGCATGTATGTATGTATGTATATATGTATGTATGTATGTATGTATGTATGTATGTATGTATGTATGTATGCGTGTGTGTGCATATGTACACAGGTAAAGATTGACCTAAGATGTGGAAAATCCTTTCCCATTTGGAATTTGTTTTACCAAACCGAGTACGCATAGGTGAGTACGTCTCTATGCATGTTGAGGTTACAACAGCAACAAACTATACTAGCAAGTATACGACCAAACTCCTACTTCCAATCTTAGATTACCATAAAAAATTCGAAAGGACGCACCGAATACATGCATATCTGTGCACGTACGTACCACACACGCAATCAACTTACTTTGTGGAAAGTGAGGCCTTTGATTGTCCAGCCTGTGCGAGATGTTTAAGTAAAGATTGCCCTCGTTGTTGAAGATGACTCACCTGAGGAGGCACACCTTCATCTTGTAACACCTTATCCGCCAACTATAAGCACGATTAATGATGAGGGTGAATGCAAGTATACACATATGTATATACGTACGCGCGTGTGGATGTGTGTCCGGTACTTACGAAGGTGTATGTGTGATTTTCATTTGTGAGAGTCTCAGTTCACATCCATGCAATACGAATTTGGCTCAGGAGAACGTGCACGTCAGTGCGTGCGGGCATGTGTATGTGTCCATTCATCTGCGTAAGCGTACATTTATTGCAAGCACAATCATGGACTACACTTGAATTTCCTTGTGCCTTGAGGTTACTATCTATATACATGCAATCGTGCGTATCTGAAGAACGTCAAGCACGTATACATATAGTTTTGGACATACCATGCATTCTGGATCGTCTTTAACAGTTTCCCAATTGTTGAGACCCCATTTGTAGACCCCATACATGAGACGAGCATCATCTGCCACTCCCCACTTACACGCCCATTTCTGTATAGCGTATGGGTGCGTTGACGAGCGTAACATGTACATGTCTACATAAGTGTACGAGTACAAAATGGCGGCATAAACGTGCAAATGTTGATGTATTTAAAACACATGTACGTATCCCGTAAGTTGGCGAATACGTCATGCATCATCACTTGCATCCTAAAAAACACTTGGAATAAAGTTCATAATACATACACACCTACTTTTTAAACCCAAGCACATATGCATGCATGTACGCATATATCGATGCACAGGTACACACACACACAAGCGGACACGTACCTGTACACCGCGTATACCGTGCAGCCGAAACCTGTTGAATGAGGACAATCTGGAGCCCAATTCACTGGTGTCGCGGTCTCTCCTGGCCAACTCCTGATTGAGTATATAAAGAAAGCTGAGTACGCACACATGTTTGTACAGAGTTTATACATAGAATTACATTATTGTTAGACCAATGCACAAAAGAATTAAATTTATACGCAAACAGACTTCGATTTACGCCAACGAGCGCACTCAGGCTATGTACACTTGCGGTCATTCTTGTGAGCGTACGATTTATAACATTCAATTCATATAGACACAAACACGTAAATGATCAGGTATGTATATATTCGTGTTTTACACATGATATAATACCTGTAATGTTTTAAGAGGAACTCCACTGTGTACACCCACTGCCACATCCGAAGAAGGGGGATCTGCCTGCTCATCTGGCTGTTTTGAAGTAGATATTACATGCGCCGAATTTTGAGTTTCATTTTCTGCCATCTCGTAGTCAGCAAGGTATCTGTTTAAATATACACATACATATACATACGTAGGTGAGCCTGCGTACCGGTTCCTTATCGGTTCATCTGGTTAGGACGGAGGAACATCAAATGTGTGCCATCAACATATACAACACAAATGTAATTGATATGTGCCTACAGACAAACATAGCATCGAAACTGTATGGTACATAAACACGGGCATTATCGTACCCTTTATATATGCACATACCTGAGAGCAATATCTTGCATATCAGCTACTCGTTTAGAGCCCATACCGGTCTCGTTCGCGATATCATCCAATCTACACACAACATTGCCAAATTTTCTTACTCCTCTAAGTATACGTTTAGCATCTCCTTCATCCACAGCCTCAGAATCCAAACTCGCACTGCGCTTTGGTTGAGCTTTCGTTGTGCCAGCACCTACATGCACGTACGGGAATGTACCATGCCGTAAACATGGGGATGCACGATGGTCCTTTCGTACAAGTACATACAGACACGTGGGCAAAACAAAACTTAAACAGCCACCTACACATGTCCTCCTCCGCATCAACAAATACCTTTCGACTTTTGCTTGGCTTTTGTGGCAGGTTGAGAGTCGGGGACGATGCCATCGGCATAGATCACGGTCTTCCGCTGTCGTTTCTCATAGATAATATTAGCATACCGGTCCTATAGGAATGTAAGTTTACGTTGCATTTTGCACGTATAGCTGTCTTGTCAATTTGTTATGTTGGCCAATCCGCACTGCATGTGCTCGATTTGGCTGCATGCAGTATATAAACGTCATCAGAGCAATACATTCGTGATGGAGATGGTAGCCATCTCTTCACACCAGTACTCCACTACACATGAGGACATTTACCTTTTCATCTTCTTCAAAGCGCCTTGTCTCTTCTTCCTGGACAATCTTTTCCAATGTATGCTCAGGAATAATTTGTTCCCACTCCTTTTCCTGGTCCATCACGAAGTTTACTATGTTTACATGTGTTTGTATGAGTATTAGATCGGGGCAAATGTGATTGAAAATGTGTGTGAAAGTGTACTGTGAGCGTTGGATGAACACACAAGTACATGCACGCATACCCGTGTTGAACTGGGAAAGGAAGTCTGCAGTCGCTGACCTGTCCTCTTCTTGAGCCAACACATCTGCACGGGACAGAATGGCGTCCAAATCCATTTCCTATTAAAGCATATCAATGCGGGTAGGTAAATAATATGAGAGTACGTGGTTATGTTCGTATGTGCGTGTACATGTGTGGGGTGTGGAGTGGGAGTGAGTGCGTGGGTGTGGGTGAGTGAGTGAGCGCGTGGTTGTGGTGAGTGAGTGAGTGCGTGAGCGCGTGGCTGTGGTGAGTGAGTGAGTGCGTGGATGTCAATGAGTGAGTGGGTGAGTGGGTTAGTGGGTGAGTGGGTTTGTAGGTTTGTGGGTGAGTGGGTGAGTGGGTTTGTGGGCGAGTGGGTGAGTGGGTTTGTGGGTTTGTGGGTTTGTGGGTTTGTGGGTTTGTGGGTTTGTGGGTTTGTGGGTTTACTTTGTTCTTTGCAAGCGCGAGGAGAGAATGTGAAGATGTACAAGCTCGATACAGAGAATTTCCTACTCAACCACGTATGCATATCCTCCGATTGTTTGTAGGAGTGTCCTAGATATACCTCGAGCGTCTTTGTGGCTTTGGTATCTCCATCCTCTTCGTATAAGCTTTCTGCTCCAATCTTCATCATAGCACTCAATTCTATTTAAAATTTAAAAGATCTTAAAAAATATACCAAAGCTGTCGATAGGTGTACTCTCAAGGCAGGGATCGGCAACAATCGACTTAAGCACTATTGAAAGTAACACGTGTCACAATATGCACACATACCACTCTTATCAAAAGGTACACTACTTCCTCCAGCGGCTTTACCCACAATTGCGTGACCTGAGCTGTCCATTGATTGAATGACAACATGGTCAAGTACTAACTTCTGTTTCGCCCTCTGAAGAACTGTTTCTTCTACCGAGTCTTTAGTGACTAGCCGGTATATATTTACAACCTGTATAGATGAATGAGTAAGTGAGAATACGTACATCCACATGCGGTATATAGGATTACCGCACTACTAAGAGCACAGGTATAGCAGTGGAATTGTTGATTATGGTATCTGAACAGCATGCCAGTCCATACATATAGTTGTACATATGAATGGATGGATATACAAATGTTTGTCTATGGATAGACGTATGCATGGGTATATGTATCGTGTGTATGTATGTTCGTCTCTTTGAGTATGATAGCAGCGTTAATGAGTGGGCGTCTGTATATATGTAAGAGTGTATGTATTGTGTGTGCATGTATGGTCAGTCTGTGTGTGTTGAGAGCATGCGATAAATGTCAATGAGTGAGTGAGCGCGTGCCTGAGCTGGGAGTGTGAATGTAGAGTCAATCTCTGATCGCTTGTGCGATAGTACTGAGAGTTTAAACCATCATATATTCGAGTACTAATAGCACACTTACATGTGCACATGTATGTGAAATAGGGTAATCACCTTTTTCTGGCCGATACGATGTGCACGCGCCTCCGCTTGGAGATCATTCTGTGGATTCCAATCAGAATCGAAAATAATGACAGTGTCCGCTGTCGCTAAGTTAATCCCCAATCCACCCGCACGTGTAGACAAAATGAAGCAGAAATCTTCAGATCTGTGTATATGTTGAGCGAGTGTCTTTATAAAGCGTTGTACTTGATCTGCTCAGAACAAATGTCACAACTCTGCTATGGTACAGGCAACACACAAATCACTTAGACGTGTGCATTGTACATATATATACATTGGAGAGTTTGCCTCTATCGCTTGTTCATTCGAGTCACAACCATCTCTCTATACATCGAAGAACACACATACATACATATATAAGCTTATACATTCATACATACACATACCTAGGGGCATTGAAGTGGTCCATGGCTTGCGTCCTTTGCTCATTCTTGGTACAACCATCCAGTCTCTGAAAGGTAAATCCTCGTAGCTGAAGGTATTCACTGATTATATCTAGCATTCGTACCATCTACGGTTTTGCATGTTACACACACGTACGCAAACAATATGCAGACAACATTGATACGTATACGTGTACGGTGTGAAAAAGATGTGAATGTGAGCGCACGATTGAATGTCCTGGTCAATTAGAAACGTATAAGTAATTCATTATTCCAGTTGTAGTCAATATCTGCCTCCGTTAGGTGCATTGCTTACCTGCTACGCACGAAGTCATCGTAGCGGACACTAGTGAAGAAATCATAGAATGAACACCCACCACTCTACGATATATGATCTGGTGCATGAATATACACATACGCATACGTGTCCACATACATATAATGTGCATGCTTGTATACGTACCTGAGAGAAGATAAGCACGCGATGCCCAGTTTCCTGTAAACGCACAAGAAGTTTGTCTAGTAAAACAAGTTTACCACTGTTTTTTACTAAAGCGTTCAGACGTTCGATGTTTCTTTCTTTCGCTGTCATTTGGCCATCCTCTGGTGCGTATTCAGGTTCCTAGTGTGTTTGAGAGTGACACGTATGGGTGTGTTCTTGATCTTTTTGTGCATGGGCGTTTGTCTAAAAGCTCCTAGGACGGGTACATGTAATATCTGAGGTACTTATATAAGTACATAGCGACGCATAAGCGAAACGAACAGCGTTGAATATGAACGGGAGCTACAAGTTGGTGATGACATATACTTATTTGCCTGCACAAAAGTATACCCGAACAAGGAAGGGATGATTACAACACTTCTTCATCTCAATCATTGTGTTCAGTAACGATCCACGATTCTTTCCCGTTCGTAAAACCTGAATACACAAAACGAATAAGACAGTGCTTGGGTAGATCGCCAATACGCAGGGGTATACTTTGTATGAACTAATTTGCCCACTGCCGATACACATATATATACATCATGGGCTCATATCGTGAATTTTACTATCCCATTACCAACAGAATCTATTTCTTTCTTGTTGGAGCTCAACCGCGATACACACAGCTACACACATACATATACACAATACTCGGTTACATGGAACGCACATATAATCGATGTACAAACTTCACACCGTACAAATGTATGCACACAAAACAACACATACCGAGTAATTCTTATTTATTATTAGCCGGTAATACTCTCTCTGTAAGGAGCCCATGTCTACAGAAAGAATCCGTTCAACTTTATTGGGCAAAGATTTTTCCACATCCTTTTTCACACGCCTAATCATAAATGTCTTGAGATCTTTATGCAGCTTTTGGATGTTGGATGACTGTAAATCTGTACCTATACGTGTAGAGATAGTATGTACGTGAGATAAATCTGATAAAGTCTAAACAACAACGTTAGCGTATGCGTATGTATACGCGCGGACGCGCGGACGTGGAAGTGTTTGTACACCCGCACGTACCATACTCCTCGACGAAATCATCAAACATCGCGAACTGTTTTGGTTCAATAAACTTGAGCAAAGCCCACAGCTCTTTTAGTGAGTTCTGCAGGGGTGTGCCAGTAATTAGAAGCCTATGATTTGTATTAAATTCACACAGCACGTTGTGTAGTTGGCTCTCATGATTCTTCAATCTATGTGCTTCATCCACTAAAAGAGACGCCCATTTGTATGGAAGAAGCACCTGTGCATCCTTCACTACTATCTCATATGATGTCAGCAGAACGTTGAATTTCACCTGCAAATTCGGGTGTGAGGGTGAGAATGTGGGTGCTTGTGGTCGTGGTCGTGTGCGCGCGCGCGTTACGTGTTGTTGGTTTGTACAAGAAAGACGCACTGAGTGGACTAACGTATTCAAAGTAACACATATACGTAAAAGCATGTACCAACATGTATACCTTCCGTGCACCAGTGGATGTATAAAATTCGTAATCTCGTATGAGCTGCCTGCTTTCTTTATTTCCCAAGTATGTGACTACATTGAGATCGGGCGTCCATTCTTCGAACGCTCTCTGCCATGCAGGAAGGGTGGACAAAGGGACTACCACCAAGAATGGCCCATACACTTTGTGTGTGTGGAACAGATACGCGAGGAAGGCCACCGACTGTAGTGCGAGTGTGCGAGCGTGTCTAAATATATGAACGTCGACGTGTGCGCCTGTATGTTCTTTTTATGTGGAAAAACTATGAAATGTGGAAAACATACTTGCAAAGTTATCGAGTATAAGAGTGTACTTATTGTACCAACGACTGCGTCGTATGTGACGACATTTTCAAACTGTGTTCCAAGAAATAACTCTAGCGAGAACGAAATACAATATCATGTACAGACACACACTGTAAACAATTAAAAAAGCTCACAATGTGTATGTAGAATCACAAGCTGGAATCTAGATAGCTATCTTACATATATCTGAGAAAATTGTATGCATACCTGAATAGTCTTTCCTAGCCCCATTTCATCGGCCAGGATTGCAGAATTACCTGCACACCAACTGTGGCATATCCAGTTCAGGCCTTCTAATTGATAGTCTCGCATTCGGAGTTCTTTTACTTCGTCATCGTCCTCTGAATATAACCGTGAGGTATTTTGCAAATGTGATAATACTGTATGTGCATGTGCGGGTGTATGAATGCGTCTACATGTCCTCTTAACACTAATACATACCCATATTCTTGTAATTTTTCTTTTGTTCAGATTCGACCAAGTGTCCAATGTACTTCGGTTGTGTTTTTATTTCTTTAAACTTCGGTCTCTTTCTCAGTGCGGCGCAAGTTGCTACGGGCATCGTCGATGCAACCTCTCTGTCTAAGAAGGCATCGATAAGTGTTTGATCATCTTCAATTTCTTCTGCATATTCCCACGTGCACTCTCCGTATGGAAGTCCTGCCCATTTACACAGAAACGCTTGTCTTGTAGGTCTGTGCATGGTGGTTTGTGAGGATATGGATATCGGCGTGAGTGATGGTGAGCCCGAACTTGATGAATCCGTATGTATATGAGTATCGATAAATGTTTGGAATAATGAACGAATGTATAAAAAAAAAATGTAGTTGGAGAAAGGATACACACGCATATCTTTACTTTCTTCTTTTGTATTCAGCATCCACTTTCACTTACGAATACAGACATATGCACATTTACTACTCGTACAGTCTTCATCGTCATCGTCTTCACCCATAGTATACCACATTCTTGAGCTATTACTTCCACTGCGCAATCACTGGTGTGCTACATGCATGTTAACGTAATTTCAACACGAATCTATCTGGTACAGTACCACCTGCAAGCACACGCACACATACATATGAAGTCACGATTTTACTGCGTACACACAGAAACATCTGCAAGCACACACACACACACACACACACACGTATGAGGTAACTAGGACTACATAAATCATAGTATTAATATATATATACACACACATATGTATGGGTGTACAAATACGTGTACCAATAGTCAGTCAAATCTTCATCAGTTGTAGCACTCTCCGACTTGGCTACGCATTAGCCCTATTACAACCAGCTCCACCATTTCATTACTCATATACTCACACACATATTGACAGCACAGAAAGCTTACAAAATTCATACCCATCATCATCGTCATCATCATCCATATCATCACACTCTACATCAGCTTCGCGATCCTTCACTTCCTTTTGCGCAACCACCCTCTCCAAAGTCAGATGAGTCTTGACCAGTTCCAACACCATTTCCCTATCCACTTCGGAGTATTCCACGTCTTCTCTAGGTGCAGTTTTAAGCCAAGTTCTATATGCACTGTCATCAGCGATAAAATTATGAAGCTTGCCCAGACCTTTCACACCTTGACCATCACCTACGTATGAATACAGTTCATTTGCACGTGAGTGTGATTGTAATTTCATATATGTGCGGTATTTTGTCGTTATACTTGCGACCACATGCGTGTATGCGTGTGTATTTGCTGCAGTGACTATTTTCTGTATGCACTTTTATCTCGGTTGAAATTTTAAACTTTTCCATATTGCGTCTATATGTCGTGTACAATATAAAACATACATGTTGTTTTGAGTTGATCGGCTGTGTTCCACGTGTTATGGCGATGACTCATCCCGAGCCATTTAATATTATAATACATAATGTCACTCTCTTCTTCTATGATTTTCTCGTCTTTCTCAGTTTCGTACCTGTGCATGTGAGCACATATGTATTATAAGCAGCCATTTGGAACTGATACATTTGTATAACGTTGCCTTTGTTTTTAGTCTTCATATCATTCGCTTGTGAATATGCATAAGCAAACGCCGAGTACACGGAATATAGCACAATGGCAACGAACATATCATCAATTTAGTGCAAGGGCAGTCATACATGCCTTAGTTCTGTGTTTGTTGACGACACAGGAATGGCACCGATATATTTCTCATCCACATCTATCTTATCAAGTTCGTCACGACCTTTTGCAATCATAACCTAATTGTTGTTGAATACGACTAAATGGGTGAGAAGTATATGTATACATTTTATCTATGTGTATGTCACCAGCTCAATGAAGCGTATAACTGTAATACGTATATTTCAAAAACACGCATGTACTATCGGCTGTACGGTGTGCATGTATTCATGAAATTTGATATTGTTTCTATACATATATGTGTATATATTCAAAAGTGCCTGTGCTTAAGAGGTGTGTACAAGTATATGATTATTATAAACACGGAAATATAGTGGTAACAACTAAAATTGCAGCACGATGAATTATTCATAGGTTGGAGCGTTGATATATAGCAGTTTACTATGCATACAAGTGAGTCTAAACATGACGGTTACTACCTTATCGATGTTTGGTCTCGTGTCCGCAACGGCAGCGCTCTCGTCTTCCGCACCTGAGTGTAACAACGAATGAAGGAAGGTGTACAATATGGATAACAAGTTGAGCTGATTGCATCGAAGAGCGGCCATATGCAAGCTGTAACGGCCGATAAGAGTAATATACACAAACTGACAACTACATACGCATGCATGTCGAACACTTGCATGCAAACAACAGATACACACATATATGTACATATCGTATACCTGACTGGCCAGAAAGAAGGTCATCGTCATCTTCATCTGTGTCAGCTTCAGCGTATTTTACTGGTCCTTGCCCCCGAGATGAGTAAAACAAGCGCTGAGGCTGAGGTGCCTCATCTTCGGAGGTAACCGCCTTGACTCTCTGCTCGAAATTGTTTCAGTACGTGTGGGTGATGTAGGTGTGGGTGGTCTGCATGTGTACGTGCGTGCGTGTGCGTGTATGTGTGTACAGATGTGCTGTGAATCGAATATATGATGATGTTACCTCACATGATCTCTCAGTATTATCGCTTTCTCTTTAAAAATAGAATATACGAGTCTATGTAAGGCTGTTGCCGTAAATAAACTCGAGCGTGGGTGACTTTTCTTGTGTAAAACCAGTAGTTTTTATGGGAGTACTTCTTGCGCATGGATACATTGTACGGACGTACTCATACACAATGAAAATCTACATACATGTATTATGCATGTACATGGCTTGAGACTGAACAGCATACCTTTCGCCGCTTTGTTCGTATAACCTTGGGCTTCGCATGCGCTTTCTTGGAGCCTATTGTTTAATACGTAATGGGTGTAGAGTACCAAGGCTTAAAATATAGGATGTGGATGTTCAGCAGACGTACACGTGCATTTTCATACAGCAATGTATAAGAAAACAGATGCATATGTAACATACGTACATAATTATTGCATTATCATACCGCTAGCACCCCAATCACTATCACTCTCACTATCTGTTTGTTCGATATAGTCCTCCACCGTCTCCATTCCGATTCCTTTAGTACGTCGACCAGTGGAGGAGCGACCTTTCGACGACTTCTTTTCAAGTTTACGACCTAATCATTGCGAGTATGTGTTTGTACATATGTATGTACACAGTTATGGACATGTACAGATGTATGTGCAAGTACATTTATATCCGTGTTCTGCGCAGGTGGCATGGGTGTATGCTATATGGTGTTGAAGATTTTGAGCTTTGGATGATTATGAGCGAGTGTCCGTGCGTACGAGTGTACGTGAGCGCGTGTGTAATATGAGCTAATTTAGGTGCCCCAACGCATAATAAAGCGTAAGTGTGCATCCATATATGGCTGGACACTACACGCCTACCTTTCGACGATATTTTTGTCTTTCTTCCACCGATACTCAATCGTTTCCTTTTCCGAGACGTGGTATCGCTGTTGCTACCACTCTCTGAATCTTCGCTCGACGAAAATGCATGGATATAGCGATCTGGAACCTATCATACGGATGTGAACAAGAGTGCACGTACGCTTGGTGTTACGATTGATATGAGCATATTAGAGGCTGCGTGCTGGCGTGTGTGAGTACATAACAGTGTATTGTGTATATGTGTCCGCGCATTAACGTCGTAAACCCTAACCCTATAAAATTGGTGATGTACTGACTACAAAATCCTGGCCACATACATTCAAAGTGGATGTAATGTAATGAAGAGGTATCAAACGTACAGTACATCCACCCATCCACACATGTATAACGCACGCACAGACATACATATATACATACAAAGACAAGTACATACTTGGCGTGTCCTGCCAGAGCGCCTAATGCCATACAGCTCTGGATCCATCTCCCAGTCATGGTCATCTTTATCCTTTTTGGCACTTCCAGTGATCTCCTTTTCTCTCGTATTATGCGCTAATTTAGCTTCTGACATGGTGGACCCTGTAGACACATGATTATATATACATGAATATTGTGAGCGACCATTCTTGTGCATTACCCTTTCTTCATTCTCTTTTTAAACCATCTTTACAAGTACACCAGCGCATCCTGTATGAAGTACGCAACCATGGACCTTTACGTGAATATTGAGAGTGTTCATTCGTTTATGTATTACGTTTGCTTCTGAATCTTTTTACAATCGCTATACAACGACACCATCTAGTATGAATGTACGTACTGTGGATATATAAGAATGCTTCATTGACTGTGTTGGTCGTGTTGAATTGTATTGTACATATAGCATAAACACATCACTCACCCATACCATCATACTTCGCAAAACATGGTAAATATATACGTATGTACATACTTACCTCTGCGACCTGTGGAAGAACGCCCCCTGTTGACTTGTTCAGAGCGAGGTATTCTGAACTCATTATCACTGTATTCACTGGTATCTGACGAAAGCTCAGAAAGAACAATGCCATCACTGGGAAATGCGTACGTATAGGTATATATATGTGTGCGTGAGTTTGTGCATCTCTGTTTACAAGGTTGTGTATATATGTGTATGAGTGTATGTACAGGTCTAAGTTCGTATGAACTGTTTTGAATAAGTACGAATACAGAAGCGTGAATATACTTTGGCATACATATCTATGCATATAGTATGTATGAGCAGGACTATTTATACTTATGTGTATGCGCATATATGTTGCATGTGTATACCTCTCGATTGCAGTGTCTGCTGATGAAGATGAAGAATGACTGTCTGAGGAGGACTCGTCCCCATCATCGTTCCTTCGACCTAGAGTTGAGAACAAAACATACGATATAAATACAGTAAGTTTATGTCATTCATACAATATTTTCACATATAGTATCATAAGAAATCATATTTGAATTTCTACATTCGTGTTTTATGTAAAGCCATGACCGACTGACATGTAGAGGTACGTAAGACAGCGAAAACTGCACGTTCATACTTAATTGTCGGTATACCTAATTAGGTCGTGGACATACATGCAAGGAAATGCATACAAAAACTACTACATGTTCAGGACGCCTTCAAGAATGCAAATATATCGTTAACGTGATTGCGTGTGCGATTGTATAAAGCATACATGTCTAGCCAGAAGACATTCAATGAGCGGCTCTAGTGAACACATTATATGTCGTATATGCTCCCACAAAAATGCATGAACGCTAACACGGCTGCATGAAAGGCCTCAATATAAGAGCATGTATGCTCAATCCGAAAATTTCGGTTCTTACAATAGTTTAGACAGGAAATGTCATATATGGATAGCCATCTTCTCAATGTGACGATAGCACAGATACACACTTTTTGTAGCCATGAGACTATAAAAAGGAGGCCTGAGTACTGATAAGTGTGAAAGCACCGATACACGTAGAGTTACGAGTCTAATTCTTTCAAAAAACCCAGAAGTGCCAAACAGACAAACCCGCTTTTCATACAACACTGAAAGTACAATCTCCGCAAAATACACATACCCATGGTTCTTATCAATTGTACTGTCGCATCACACAGATGCAATGAGCAACTGTACGTGTATTAAAAAAATAAAGTATGTTGGTATGCAGGTCTCGAAAAGAATACGTTTACGTTCGTATCGCATTTATGGCCGAGACTCAGTATGTCCCGTGTGAGTTCTTTAGCTGTATTACTATACAAAAACAAGTGTGTGTGTGTTGCGTGTGTGTGTGTGTTGCGTGTGTGTGTGTGTGTGTGTGTGTGTGTGTGTGTGTGTGTGTGTGTGTGTGTGTGTGTGTGTGTGTGTGTGTATGTGTGTGTGTATGTGTGTGTGTGTGGTGTATGTGTGTGTGTGTGTGAGGTGTGTGTGCGTGTGAGCGTGCCGGTCAACAAATTTTGAACCCGCTCTCGGGTTTGGGCGGTTTGAGTGGAAGCCAAGTAGTGACGAATTAATCCATTATTACCTCATCAACCAATAGTTTGAGCTATTCTAGGTATAGTGACGAATTAAGGCGTTATTACCTCATGCACTGAGTTGAACCTTCACTTAATGCATGAACTGAGGTCATTTTTTAAGAAGTATATACGAATATAACACATAAGAACCTTTCATAATCTAGTCGTATACACATAATCAAGCATTATGTAGAAACTGAACTTTCTTACGATATTTGCACAGCACTTATAGTCGCACCCAAACGAAATTGCTTCATAAGTACTAGAATATTTAAACTTTTCATGCATATGAAACCCCACAAATTACAATACATAAGACAATTTTTTCATATCCTTGTACAGGCGCGGACAAAAGCACTCTCTTTTATTTCGTAAAATACTCCAACAGCTAGCAATACCACCGAAATCCAACGAAGAGCCAAAAAAAGGTTTATAAACCACCACCTCTTTGATAGTATTTTTAAAGATTGTCAATAAGGGCGTAGTACTAGCGATAAGAAGTGTGTGAGTTTATTGCTTGAAATAGATTATGCGAATTTAATTAATTTACTTTGTGTATTTTGACCACCGGTTGCGTACGCAAACATTATTGACTTTAAAAGGGTGAAAATTTGAAGTATTGCATGGAATCGACTGAGTTGTTATAGAATGTTGTAAAAATCACAGCACCCACGAAACGATATCCACGAGATCAAACCGTATATTATCCCAAACATAAAAAAAAATCTCAAATGTCTTTTCTTCTTCATAGAATCTACCATAGCCGACCGCAAGACAGTCATAGTTGTACTACATTCCGGGATCCCAGTTTTTTGTTATGCACTCGGTTGCAACAAAAGACGATTGATGTTTATAACAATCTACTGTTTATCTCTTAGTTCATACTGGTTATATTTGCCATTGGTAACGGTCATGCATACACCACCACCTCGTAGGAATGTTTATACCCAAGCAAAAGACATCACAACGCTCTCAAATCACACACTACTTCTCATCACCTACGGAAGAATGTCAACAATCACTGTTCTATAAATAGCCTAGTGGGGATCAGCACAAGAAATACAAAATAATGATTGGTGGATGCTATGGCATAACTGAACAGAGCGCTCAGCACAACACAAACGCACACACATACAGATATACACACACCCACCCACACATTCACATACACACAAACATAAACACATACACACACACACACACATATATATATATTTATATATACACACACACATACACACACACTCCCTCTCACAACATTCACTCATGCCACTCCACCGCATTCCCACACAGAAGAGAAGAGGCTAACATGAGCATCGAATACTTTTAAAGCAAATAAATATGCCCCCCTACTCTCTCACATACTTAACAATCTAATTAATCTCTCTGTCGAATGAACTGACTCTCTCTCAATAACAATGAACTGACTCTCTTTCTCTCTATTAACTACCTCCCGCTGACATAAGTAACTTGTCTCTCTCATACTTCACTAACTTATCTCGACAATGAACTAACTTATATCTCTGGTATATAATATTCTTTCCACCGCCTTACAACCCTCCTCACCCTCTTTCTCACCTATCTCTACTTACACCCGCTTCCTTCGCCTCATGCGCCCTCTTTATGTCTACACGCAATCTCATAATTCATGCATACTTCTGAGATCTATGCTTTCTCACTAGTCTCGCAATTCGCGCGCTAAAACGTACATACGTCTCATCTTTTGTGTTTCTCAGGTCACGTATCCACGAGCAAACGTACTCATAGATACACAACTACACTGGTGGGCACATACCACATTTGTAATTCCAATTTTATCTTCTATTGAAAGTAAACATGCCGGCTGAAGGATGCTCACAAATGGATAACCTAACGAAGCAACTGGAAGATTCTTCTATGATTGTATGGCTATATACGAGTGTAGTCAGTATGTAGTATTGTCGATATATATTCCATCGTACATGTATACATTGCAAGCATACACACGTATGCCTATGTATTCACTTGTACAAATATGCAAACACGCGTACATAACTACATACGTACGAAAATCCATGTACAGCACAACACTACACTCCTGTGCACGCTTGAGCGTGCGCTGTTTAACTTGTGTATCTATGACTATATGACACTAATCCAGACTTCTATATATGTATTTCGATTGTGTGAATATGTAATAAATATACCATATAGTCTGTTCAATAGCATGAAGTTCAAGAAGGTATAAAACTGTCCTTTTGTAACTGTGCCAACCTGGGTATATGGAATGTTGAGTGTGCGATGTTTAACTTGTGTATTTATGAACATATGGTACTAATTCAGACTTCTATGTATATATTTCTATTGTGTGAATATGTAAAAAATATACCGTGTGTCTGTTCAATAGCATGAAGTTCAAGAAGGTATAAAGTTTTCTTATTGTACCTGTGCCAACCTATGTGCGCATGGAATGGTATTAGCCAGCAAAATATTGATGTATAAACAAACAAGTACATATTCAAACTGAGACTTGCCTCCTCATTGGTTATTTTATACCTCTAATAGGCCAACAAGAACCTCTACAGGGAACCTAACAGACGTGTAAGTTTGAATGTGGAGTCTGCAACAGTACGGGGAAGAAGTAACTCTCTCAGTTGGCGTGAGCGTGGCGCCAGTACTACATATGTATGTCTTATGTTTTGGTTGCTCAAATATGCCGTGGAACGCATACTACACTCACTTACATAGCTACAAACGTATAATCACGTCCAAATGCATCCACTGCGTTCAAAGTACACTCACATGCTCATACACACTGTACTTAACCCAAATAATGCCCCTGTACGCTTGTTAGGACCACACTGTTCACCATCGTTCAACCAGCCGAGGACGTCAAATCACGTACAACACCAAGTCTCGCAGCCCCTCTGGTAACTGGAGGGAGCGCGGATCGTCTCCTATGCAATGTGCAGGCGGTCAGAGGAGAAACTCCAGTCTTGGTAGAAATGTATGTTTACCCGTAGGTTTATGTAAGTTTGTGTACCATTGTGTGCACACGTAAAGTTATACCCTAGTGTGCGAAGAGTACACACGGTAGATGTTCTCGTGGTGATCATCAAATCTGTCAGACAACTATGAGCATAAGAATCATCCACGCTGACGAAAGCTCGTCACACATCAGATATACAAAACGCGCGCCGTACCCTCTCACATATATACGCACAATGGATACATATGTACATTTGCAGATGAATGCACACAGTGGCAGACACGTAACCCTTCTTGAGAACCCAGACAGCAATCATTCTCGTGGGCGCTCGGTCAGTCCTATCAGAACCAAAAAAGAACAGGCATTTAACAATTGTCGCAGACTGATTATAGAAAACTGTGAGCCGGCCAAGATGTTAGAAGAGCTCAATAACGGTGAGGTGGAGGACGTGAATGAATTGGCTTTCTTTGGTCACTCTGGTAGCGATGGGCAGACGCTTATGATGGTGTCTTGTAAATGTATGTATGCTTGTGTATGTGCATTTGTTCGATTGTGTATCTTAACTTCGATTGATACGAAATGTAGAAGTTTTGTCTGCTCTATAATTCTTCAAATCAATGAGCACGATAAACTTATGTTTATGGAAGTACTTGAGAATGGTGAGAGGGGGATGTCATTTGGTCCTCGTTTGTCAAACAAACTATGGTAATATTTTCATACACCATTGTATGGACGTGTGTTCGTCAGTCACGCGCATATATATCCTCTTTGTGTATTACAACACATGAACCGCACTGAGACACGTACACATACAGTCTCTCACGCATTGATGTGTATAACATATACATGATTGATTCTTCACAGACGGCCGTCTCTCCATCGCCAGACTGCTTCTTGAAGAACTCAACGCAGACATCAATATGCAAGGAGGTCTAGGTAAATTCAACGCCCTCCACTATGCGTGTTGGCATGGACACCCGGACTTGGCCCAATATCTACTAGAACACGGGGCGGACTATAAAGCACTGAACGCAGATGGTGAGACGCCAATGCAGGCCGCCGTTAGCAGAGGAAAGTCTGTCAACCTCCAATGTGTCACTGTTGTAGAAGCCTGGATGAATCAGGCCGATAATGGCATGTTATATATGTCTGCTTGTATTTATATCTGTGAGTAGTTGTTCTCCTTGCACACATGTATATGTGTACGCGTGTCGAAGTACAAACTTTGTTCATTTTCATGTTGGCAGTTGATTATCGATAAAGAGATCTTTGTGGTAGTACGAAGCGGCCACGGCAGGCAACCAGTTTGAATGAACGATATAGTCTGTAGCGAATATATCGTACGAGCGCATCAAGTGTGTGTATAATCGTGAGCGACTATAGGGTTGTATTGTTGTGAGTTTATACAAGAATACGTTGTGGTACATATTCCTTTGTTTTCGCCACTTGACCAATATTCACATAGTTATTGATGTTTGTTTCGGATTGTTATTGTTCATCACATTTCAATTTTACTGCCATGGATGAATATGTTGATAGGTGAATCAAATGACGTATCCAGCAGCTAGGCAATGGGAACCTAGGAGCGAGCAGTGTTTTGCAATATGTGAATGCCATCTGCGTTTGCATATTGCAAGTTATCATGTAGCACGGCATATATAGTTTTGCGCTTTTGGTTTGTAAATGATGCAAGTCCAGGCTTTAACTGAACATACGTGCGGGTTAACAGCGATTTTGGGTATAGTTGCACTAATACATTCATTGTATATAGTAATAAAAAGTACAAATAAGAGGCCGTGGCTGTTCCGAACATAATTCTTTTATACTCCCTTTGCTACTGACGTCCAGGGCGATGATCAAGGTGTCGTTGCTATCTTTGGTGAGAATTTTTCGGTGGGCGATAGTTGTAGAAAAGGCTTGTATAATATACTGTCATATCTAGCTAGAACCTGTGAACTCTCGCGCAACCATAGCTGTTTCCTAATGGAGGATGTACTACTCTTAGTCGCTTTTCGTAGGCATGACATCACATTACAATGACTATTCGTTCATAGCTAGGAAATACAACCTAATGCGTGTACCTAGTCTGTCCGCGTATAGAGAAGAATATTGACCGAGCACCCGAGGAAACGCAGTGTTGGCACCATAATTTTAATAGCGAACATGTGCCCATTCGTCCACAGTAATACAAGTGATGCCAAATCCTAAGTGTCACCTGAAGTATCTAGTGTACTCTTGATACTATCTATTCTATACCTCTTGACGGCGTTTCAGAAGTGAATTCTCTCGGCCGTAGTTTGCAGCTTCCGTTTCTTGCAGATATTCTTTCACGGCATCCAACTCGCACATATTCTTTAACCACGATGCCGTAATAGGATACGGTTCTAGTGCCAATGGGTCGGCAATTAACGTTAGCAACAGTACGTGGAGCATGCCGAAATCACCGTAGCTAGGGGAATCGCCGTTGAAATATGCGTTAGACCCTATCATTCTTTCGCACGCATCCAACCATCTGGAAAAACTATTGAAAAAAGCGTTACGGGCTTTGTTGTACTCCTCACTGCCCTCTTCGAACCAATTGATGACTGGGTTGATTATTATCATCTCCTACAGTTTTTACAAAAATGGAATTGCGTTTTAGTAGAAATCAACATTTCTGCTTATATATAGAAGATAGTGTATGTTTGTTCTCTTATATTACGCATGCATGTGCTTGGACAAATAACCTTCTTGTGTGTCTCGTGAAATAGCTTATCAAAGTAAACTCAACAAAAAGTGACAATTCCATGTGCACAAGACGCGTGCAAGAGAATATCGTACCCTAGATAGTTCAAATGCCATGTCGGTCTTGAGACATGCTTCGGGTGAACTGGGATAGATATTAGCTAGTTTGGCTGCGTAACGTGCAATTGAACCCGCTTGGGAAACGATCGAACCATCCTTCAATTGTAAAGTAGGTAACTGCTGCAGAGGGCAGATGTCCAGGTTTTGTTTACGTGCCGGCTGTATTTGTATGAGTGCTTTGTGAGAATAGCGTTTTCCACAAAACCATGTCTCATTTGATGAACAGTACAAATAAAACCTTGTTTAAACGTGCATACACGGGCAGACAGTCAATCGTCCACGACAATAAAAGAAGAGAAAAGTCTACACACCCAATCAGCGAAGTCAACAACCACATTATCGAAGTCAATCTTGCCATATTTAAAAATCATCCTTATAGGTTCTGCTGCAGCCCGTATCGGAAAATAGTGCAGAGTTAGTCCTGAGCTCATAGTTGCAACTATCAAAGTATTCAGTGAAGTTCAGAGATTCCTTTTCAATTCAGATAATGTGAGTGCAGTTGTAAGTATTCACGACTTGTATTTATATGTGAGCATGTGAGCATGTGAGCATGTGAGGGAGTGAGTGCACAGGTGTATGTATGTTCGCGACTCATATATTTGTGCATGCAGGAAAGTATGTGTGACAGAAATCTAACACCGGCATTATATCGCGTCGTTAAACCATGGATAATTCACTATAAGTTAAACCATGGATAATTCATTGTAAATCTTTAGAATAATAATTGAATAGTATTGGAACTCCGTCAATAATAGAATACAATAGGTCAATATATTTGAATAATTATTATATTCAATGATATCTAAACAATTTGAAATGACTAGTTTTCATGACTTTAACTTTCACGTATTTTTATTCGTTTTCTATCTTACATTAAAAATATACGCATTTATAAGTGGTTGAGGTACCTAGAATCGAATTATTTACCTTAATTTGGTCCATTAAAAACGATCACTGATTTCATTTTGAATCTCCTATTGATCTTTTAAAGTTCTAACTGGATGCTGTTTGAGGTTCCTAACCTTTCTCTTTCAACTGCTTTTAATAAAGACAGAACAAACAACTTCATATCTGTTTTACTGGCACTTTCGTTTATGTTAATGTTGATACATGCTGGTGGCTTTTTTTATTCGATTGACGAATGTACCCCAACAAAAAGACATTATAGCATGATCACTTACGCTCGATTAATGAATGATTAATGAATGAATGCTTTCCGAAAACACAAGATATATACATGTAAAGATAAACTTGTTGGCGGGGTGGTATTTCTACACAAGACAGGTAAAAAAAAAGACAATTCACAAACATCCTCAAAACTTACATCTCTCATGGAAAACAGAGCTGCGCCCAGATTCTAGAATGTCTCTCTATGAAACTCACAGGAAGCAAAAACGCATATTCCGCTACTGTTGAGTCTGAAGCAAGGTAGTGAGTGCTAAAAGGCCATAACATTCAACCGTCCAAGTGGAACTTAAATACACGTACTCATGAGTGATAAAACTCTACTCAGCCAAATGAAATATATATACACGCATACCTACAAACGAAAATCACTCCGCGCAAGGTTCATTTGTGTGTGATGCGATCGGCTTTTATCTTGTTCGCGATCAGTTATAGGGAGATAGGAAGAAACATAGTAAAACATGTGTGGCTGTGTTTTGGTCGGGGTTAGGGGTTTACGGTCCTACGAAGGTCATCATGGTTGCTTGGAGACCCATAGTTCAGAACCATTTAGTAATTGAACATTCTATAAATATTTTAGAAAATCTACAGTCCATTTTAACAGGCCCTTGTCATAACCGCTACATATACTGTAATAAAGCTAATAATGCTGTTATTCACCGCTCCTCCAATGCTCAGTAACACCCACTGGCCACGGAGTACAGTAATTACCATTATACTGTTAGTTGAAGATGTAGGTATAGGTTGCTAAGGCGCTGTGCCTGCGTTTGCACAGCGCTGTATAACTACGCACACATACAAAACCACACACAAACACATATGCACAAGGAAACACACACACACACGCACACACGCACAAATATCAAACACAAACGCATACGGCTCGCGCACCCACTTCTCCCGTTTCTTCGTCTTCCGCCACGTATCCGCGAAATTACACTCTCTAGCCTCCCCATATACATTTGTGCGTTGTTAGGGTAAACACATGTCATACTAGACCAGGCACTGCTGCGTGACTTGTCGTAGTCCACGGGTGGAATCATGACTGGTTCTGGCTTTTACGAACGGGTATTCATGGCCAGACCAGATATTGTCAAATCAGGTATGCGTATATAAGTGAGCGTTGTTTCTGTATGTGGAAAGTATGCATGTGTATTGTGCGTGATGCAGCCACCATGGCAAAGTATGACGTGCACAGTTTAAATACTTCTTCACATTTAGAGAGCCATACCAGGTGCCAATTATCCGTATGTATATAATGCCTCATTGTCTGATTGACGTATCTACGTATAATCTTGTTTGTTAATGTTTATGAATTCACAAACAACACTGGGAACGAATAGGTACATCGTCTAACATTTATGTATACTTGATTGCGTGTAGTTATTAGCAAGCCGAAGGCTCAGCATGACGTAGCAGGTACAAATCTGAACTCTATTGATTTGGACAACCACGTCTCACCTCTGACAGAACTTTTGTTAGACACAAAGAAAAGCAGCGAGCCTGTCGACGACGACAACACACTCATGGATGCGTGTGTGGATAACACCTGTACCACCGCAAATTTGAGTAAGGTTAAAGACTATAATTTTATAGACGAAATTGTAGATGCAGCAGTCGTAGCGGCTGGACTTGAGGAGGTAGGCATGTATGTACGTGCAATTCACTATGCGTTGAACGGTTAACCGTACAGTAGACAAAGTTTAAGTTGTTTTACCCATCGCACATAGTGTGTGTGCAAACGCGAAGGTATACGACATATCGTACACCTACAGGCTGAGTCCCTCAGTATATAAGTATGCGTTTGTATTTGATTACATTCATTTGTTTCAGGTGCTAACCTTTTCACGCATATATCATCATATTGTTGGGGTATTATTCTACAGCCCTCTCCCGATACAAGCTCGAAGCACGCCATGGGCAAGGGCTCCGTCATATTCTCCAACTCCCACTCATCGCTAGTCGATGTTGTAAAATCCGACGAAAATGCTCTTGAAACAATAAATGAGGACACTTCACTGCCCAGGAAACCCGAAACTGTAGCGAAAACACAATTGAATGAGGAAACTTTAAGAGAGTTGCCACCGATTAAGAATGAACAGACGGCGAAGTGTACATTGCGATCATCTGAATGGCATGTCTGGCCGAAGTATGTGTGTGTTGTGTGTGTGCTGTGTTAATATGTAGTGTGTGTGTGTTGTGTTAATGTGTAGGTGTGTTCCTCACGTGTAGACTGAATGAGCGACGACGGATTTAGAAGGAACGGACATGCTTAACATTTGATTGTGAACAATGAGACTACCATCATGACCAGCTTGTCTCGCGCAAGTTTGTGTTTCTTCAAGACTTCTGTGTTTGTGTACATATGTACCAGTATACAGGTCTACATGATATGTACGTGCTCATACAATTGGGCCTGATGGTGACACGAGCTTGGGTTCGATTCAACTTATTTGTTGCATTATGACTATGTGTAATGACAGGTTAAAAGAAGCTGTTCGTTCATGGACGCGTATATATAAAGACTGACAACGAACAATATTGACCAAGCAACTGTGTATTGAATTGAAGATGTCTTCCACATCCAATTTCTCATAGCTATACACATTCTTTCACATCACAATTATAACTACGTAACACACGCGCACGTTGTCCTGGCTATCAAATCTGTCTATTTACAATGGAATGCCTTTCTCGGCGATATCTTGAACAGCCGTCCACATGTGACAAATACCTAAATAGTGACAAGTAGGCACCCGGGCGCTATCACAACGACACACACCACATACACGTACACACATATATAAATATATACTCTCTCACTTGACCATACATGTACATCACATCAAATAGGTCTAAAAATCTGACTCGTGCTGCAACCCTTCAAGCCGACGAATATATTAGTGAATTCTTTCACGTTAAACAGCTAGAAATAGAAATGGAGGACACTCTCCAAAGCACTACGCCCGATGCTGGAAGTGGTGTGTATTTATAGATGAGTGTATGTAAAACTGTGGGAGTGTCAGGATAGTGACATGATATTCAGCTTTGGTTGCATATTGATGCATGCGTGTGTTTGCGTGTTTGTGTGAATCGTGGTTATATGACAGTAGATGTAAGCCGATGGTAATAATTCGTTAGGTTGATTTTTTGTTTTATAAAAGGGGCAATGGGAGAGCAATCAAAATTGTCTCCCGATGCTGGAGATGGTATGTAAAATAGCATGAAGGCTTATCGTCGTGCGTATTCCTATTCGTATTCCGCATATTCATACGCCTGTGCGCGCAAGCGCGCATGGATTTGTGGTTGACTTGCGACTCTTTAAGTGTAGACATCTGCGACTCTTAATATTACTCATTCATAAATTCTCACAAATATACAGGTGCCACTGATCTTTCGAGTTCGCTTCCTACTATTGAAAGCACGCGTTTGTTGCCCACAAACGTGCTAAAACGGGCAATGACATACTCTCATGCTGTAGCTGAAATAGGCACCATCACATGGGGACTACCAATTAAGACTGTCTTTAGATTATGCACTGAGTATGTTGGCAATGGCCAGGTCAAACTCACATACGAAAACCGGTCTCGCTTGTTTGCGTTGAAAAGACAGGTGTGTAGATACATAATTTGTATGTGTTAGTTAGTAGTACTGCCAGTCAAATCATGAAATTACTGGGCTATACATAGAGGTACAATAGGCCCACTTTGGTATTGTTCAGGAGAACTTATTCTAGACGATGCTATTGCACTATTTTGGGAGTGCAAGTAGATGTGTAGATATGTAGTACAATATGTGTGTAAACGAATTGTGAAGCACTCATTATATGGCTGGCACATATACGATCTCACTATCGATCTTGCGCGAGTACTTATCGGCACAATTATATTCCTGCGTACATTGTATCGTTTAGATGCTCGTTTACGTACAAACATAAACATCCTTTATATTCGTTCGCATGCGTAAACATAAACATGCATACAAAGGCGTTGAAGGGACAATATGATGATGCAAAGATGGGCGAATTGGGGTGGTTTGATTGGGTTGGACATGATATCAAACGCCACTGGATCGAATTGGGAGATATGTCGAGCGATATCGCCATGGCCCAATTCTGCAAGGTACGCCTTCAATAAAGATTGCATATACCTACCTGTACTTTATACAACAACATAAGTTGTTCATTGAGCTGTGACTTCCCAATTGCTTGTGCACACACGCATTCATACATACAACCCATGAAAAAGGACATATCATGATAGGGCTCTAATGCTAGCGTACGAACACCTCAACCAAGGCCCTGATCTAGCCCTGTTGACGTGCACGACATATCGTATCACACTCACGTCACATATGTCCTTCTCGTCCTCTCATTTTGCTATTCCCTTGTTCCAAATACATGCACGTACAATGTACACAGGTAGTAGAGTCTGACGACGAATCATGGAAGGAGTACCTACTAAACGAGAAACAAAAATTGGATGAAGAATTAAACACAGAGTGGTGTCGAGCTAAAGAGGAGATGCTCAAAGCCAAGGCTATCTATCTGGAGAAACAGCAGCATATTGCAGAAGAGGTTTGAACACAGCCAGTCTGTATTTGTCCGCATTTCTTGCAAAGTGTATGGATGCATCTATGCGCATGTATCTACTAATCGACCTGTAGTTAATTCAATGAACGCTTATGCAATCACGAACAATTAATGCAATATTGTAGCTCGAACGCAAGAAGGAACTACAACGGCGTTGCGAATCGTCTATGGACAAGGTTTCGGTGCCAAGCACAAAGTATGCGAGCTCCATGCTATGCCTACTTCTTAACGTACACATAGATCCTCACTTCAAATATGCGTATGTGAATGGAAGTGTTCCTCAAACGTTTATGTGAGAAGGTACTATATGCACAACCTTGTTGGTGCGGTAAAGTCGAACGACTAACCAAGATTGCATGCGTACCCAAGGCATTCACATATACAATGATACTAATACACGCAGTATCCCGGATGATTTCAAACAACAAGATGTTCTCAACAGAAGTCTGTCTTTGCCCTACAATCCAACTGACTCACGTACACTCATCAACTTTGAGGAGTGGAAGTCTCAGGTTATAACAGACCCCGACAACTGCCTTGTAGTACCACGTGGAGAGTGTGTGGTCATTCACGTACCAGCCTCAGCTGCAAACACAACTACATGGTACGAGCATAGTAGTGTTATACATGAGGGTCCGTATGATTACATTTGCGATATATTATGTACTTCATGCGTGGTGTATCGATGCATACATATGTACATATACATTATACCTATCGATATTTTAGAACTGTAGTATTCGGGTATGATTGATCCTAACAGTAGTATTATGTGAAGAACTTTGATGGTATTTACTCATCTGTTTCATTTGCAAATGAAAGAAACGACGAACTATCACATGTATGGTATTGTGTATTTTATTTACCAACGTGCACGTATGTGTTTATAGGTGGGAATATGCGACTGAGGCGTACGACATCTCTTTTGCGGTTGACTTTGAGTACATTAATGAAAACGGAGAGACTGTTGTGCAACCCATTCTACCTCCTTTCCGCCATGAGCTAGTCGACAATAGACGTATTACTCGGGGATCACACACCACCCACCGCAAGGTATGTGAATGGATGTGTCTCTCCGAGAACATATCTGTGATAATCCTTTTAGAGTTGATGCTAGTCCCACAGCATTTGTGATCACGAATCATCGGAAGCACTGCGTATACTATATATTATACTTGGGTGTGTGCAGTACACTTGCAAAGCAATTGATTGTGCAATGCATATGAATGATTTAGCTACACTAGCAAACAAATATATATATGTGTGCACTGCTGCAACATACGACCTTTGGGCACATTCTTACTGTTGTTTTTTTTTTTACCTACTTCGTGCAGGGTACATATCTTCTTAAATTTGACAACAGTTATTCTCTATGGCGATCGAAGACTGTGTTCTATCGCCTGTATGCCACTTGATGGATGATGCCAAATCCATCAACCCAATGCATCCAACCATACATACGTACGTACGACCGGACTAACGTACAATATCCAATGCTACGAAAACCAAAAACACATTGCAGATCATTGCGAAGATTATCTCACAATTGTTCTTTGTGAATGTTCCTTCAAGAAAATAGATATAGATTAAATATCGGTGCTGGTATAATATGAGAGCTCAATCAATTGCGATAGGTATGAATATCCATACAGAGAGATAATTGTGATACATAAGACATATATTTGCGTACCAAACGTATGCTAAAAGCCAAACGTATGCTAAAAGCCCCACAGCCAAGAACACGAATGCGCTGTAGTTCATCGTATGTGGTAATTGGTTTAAGAAAATCGAAATGTGCGGGTGATGTATATAGCGACAAGAAAGGTGTATGTTAAACATTCCATTACGGACACTACCCACAATATAATGATCTGATTATAGCAATTGGATATTACTGAATTGGTCTTACTTGAAACAACATGAACTGTTTAAAAGACATGTGTAGTCAGTAGTTTGCCTGTCTTTTACATATTTTACATTACTACATCGCACTAAACATTAGCCAGTTGGCGATCATAAAACTGCATGGTTCCCTTGATTGCGTAGGGATTCATTTATATAGTTTCTAAAATGTTTTACCTCACTTTTTAAGTTTCCTCACGCGAGACAAACAGACGTGTTGGTATTACCTTCCATGACGGTCTCCTCACTCACATCGTTTGCCTTTCTTAGTTCTACTCGGCGAACAAACTCTTTCGTGCTCCCAATTATATTCCTACAACAATATGTGCTCAAGGGAATGATCGTCTACCAAACTATCGGTGAACAAACTGTTTCCTTAAAGACATGAATCATAAAAACATAGAATGAATAGACTGTGATTATACTGCGAGAGAAATAGCAGCGTCATATACATTTTTTTTTTACATAGCTTTTGTTTATTAACGATGTTGAGCTTTTCAATGTCGAACGCACTTCAAACGTTGAAGATTACTGACATCATGTTATGTACTCACACCCAGTAGTTCAAACTAATTACCAGTTTAATCACCACTACCTATTTTTTTTTAAAATTTCTCTATAAAGTACACATTAGTTGGCGAAAGTGGGGTTTGTAAACTTCCTCCCAATTTGATCTCGCAGAATTTGCAATACCCAAAATAAATCTCTGTTTAAGGGCAAAGTCTAAATGACTAATTATATATAAGTAAATATACTTCAAAAATAACAAAACAAACATCTTTCTAGTCGTACAAAGCACAAGCGTGTAAGTGCATATATGTGCCATCAAGCCCGATGCCTGAGTACTTCATGGGAAGACGTAATATTTGTATATATACATCTGTTTGAATCGTTGACCGGTGTGTAATTGTGCGTGCCCAGATGTGCAATAGACCGTCAACGAAAGTCAGCGTGATTAGACGTTTCTAAATACTTTCAGAGTACCCACGTTACCGTCACTCGAGTCTGATACACAATCATAATTCAGCATTATTAATCATCCTGCCTCATCAATGCACGCCAACAATTTCGTCTCTGGTGTATGTATACATGTACCCGGCGTGTGAGGGTATGTCGTGTGGTAGGAGACATGTATGCACAAGCCTGGGAACACCAACGTACGCCTTATGCTTTACACAAGCCAATCTCACTCATGCCCGCATGGTTCGGCCCGTTGGTGTTCTCCCATTCAAGCAACCAATCCCTACAAGCTTCCAGCAAAACAGTTTCCCCGGACTTCTCATACACTGTCGCACTTCCACATGAGTAATCATCAGATACCATCATCACATTAACATCATTTGGATCATCTGGAGATGACATATGCGAATACGACTCATCTCCATCCATACCCGTATCTATATCCGCATCGTCCATACTCACACTTACACTACTACCTCCGCACTCCACCACAGACGTGTTCAAGTTGTCCTCTACATTCCCATCCACACTTATGGCCACACTCGCGACTTCGCCATCGTGACTCGTAGATTTACCGTACTTGCGATTCAAATTAAGTGCCGATGAAATATCAATTCCATCTAAGCCCTCCTCCGCAACACACAGACCGTCACAGCTTGATTGGTTGTCAGGGGTAACCACAGTGGTATTAAAAAGCCCAATACTGTCGATGTCTACGTCCGTCGTAGGCATTGCCACGTAGGCCGAGTGCATTGCAGCCGAATGTGACTCCTCCATGATGTCTAGCATCTGTGTGCGTGCGCGTTGGAGTGTACATGATTAGAGTTTGGAGTGTGCATGCGGGTGTGCGTATTTTCAAATGAAGGTAGATGAAAGCATTGGTTTTATCTTAAACATTGTTTCACCCGTGCTCCTTTACCAAGTGAGTTTACGTGTATGATGCAGCCTATGTGTGCCGGTTCGGGTGTGCAAGAGGTACCGCTTTGTTTGCCAGTAGGCGTCTATTCAAGTAGTTGAATTCTTTCATCTGACGCCTAAATGTGAGAGCTTGTAAGATAGGTAGAATCCATCCTGCAAAAAAAAATTCTATTTTGTACGAGTGAACCATCTCATTCGTAGCTATGAGTACCTGAATAATGTCGTTACTATCTTCAGTGTTTGGAGTGGTAGTAGCAAGCTCGCTCATTGGCTCCTTCTTCATCCTACTTGGTGCCTGGTTCCCATATTCGTCCGTCTGTTCCGATACGTTCTCATCGCTATGCAACAGCTGCGGGGATACAGTAAACCCAGTTGTCATCGCAACAGAAGACGATACGGAGAAATTGGTGCTATCTTTGTTCGGGTTCTCGCCTACATTCATACCCACATATGTTCTATCAAGCGAGTTAGTAGTCTGTGGTTGCTGGCGAGATAAAGGGCCTCGTTCATCAGACATATATCCATATATCAATGACGGCGAGGGTTGAGAACGGGACATCTGTGTGCATGATCTCAATGAATGCCCCCTCTTATTTTTCAAGTCATCCAGTGCGGACTTCTTATACGAAGATGTTCGTTTCGTGAGTATATGTTGTTGTTGCTGGGCCTGAAGCCATGCTGTCTTTGTGTGCATGTGCGCGTCTCTGTTCGCGTTTGTGTGCATTTTTGTACTTGTGGGTATGGATGTTGATACAGATGTGAGGGTAGGATTATGATGTTTACGTTTTCGTCCATCAGATGCGATGGTGATAGAGGGCTCGGCTACGAAGATCGCCGAGGAAGCGTCTGAAGTGGTTTGCTTACCTATAATTTTTTTTTTGGGATGTGTCATGAATTGCACAAAGGAACGTGTGTTAGATACGGCAAGATTCGACATGGAGAAAGACTACGTGTGATGGTGAGTACAACTAGTGTGAAACAGATAAAAGTACACAACACTATAGCGCATGACACTGATCCATCCGCCAAAACAGGACGTTGATTGTGATGCAAAAATATATACAATCTCACACCAAGAAAGAGAGAAAGGAACAACAACAAAATGAAGAGAAAAAATTACCACTCACTAGCCCGCGCTTCTTGTTTCCCTTCGACGTGCCGAGAGATATACCCTCAATCACTTTAACGTTATTTTTAGAACCACCAGTCGGATCATTGGTATTTGCACGTGATACAGATGTAGTTGCCGCGCGTTTTCTCTTGACATGGTCTTTTCCGCCGTCCACCATAGCGTCATCAATACTCCACCAAGCACCTTTACCAGGTTCCTCAGCTTGGCGGGGAGACTTGTAGAAACATCTCTTAAGTGATAGATTGTGCCGTATCGAGTTCTGTTTTTTTTGTATGCGCATTTGCGTACGTGTTTCTTTAGAATTCTACATTGGATTTCTTGTTGTATTGTATGCTATCGCGTACAGTTCACGGTATTTGGAAATACCTATCAATTCTTTGAGTATCCACTGTATGTATACAAGCTTCACGTGCATGCAACCACACACAATACGCAGCATAAATATATCATGACCTCACACACACACACACACATACCTTCCAACTACTATCAGATTGGTTACTATAAAACTCGTAATTATCTTCTATCCACTTATAGATACCACTCAGTGTTAGTCGGCGTCCTTCCGAATCATTGATTGCCATAGTGATAAGTGTTGCATACGAGTGGTTGGGTTTGTCGGGTCCAGAGCCAATAGCTATGGGGCGTTTGGTGGTGTCTGATGTGTGTTGATTACATAAACATGGTGATGAGCGTGGTACAAGTGGTTAGATACTAAGCCGTATGGGTTTTGACTGTGTGCACGCGTTCGATAACTTGCATATAAGCGTCTGGGTATATGAGTAGATGACTAGACATGCCTCAGAGACACTTGTACTAACAATGACATTGATTGAAATAATGGGACCTCAATTGAAGGACATGAAAGTATGGGTGCAAGAAGGATGAGTACGTGAGTGAGCAAGTTGGTCAGTAGATCGTTGTTGGCACGCATCCGGATGTGGTACAACTAGCTGTACTCACGGTACTCTTAGTACATGGTAACCGACTTTGTACCGTCGCAAGCAGGTATGATGTATACATATATATGTACTTGTGTAAGTAATTACGTAATATGCAATACGTAACTGGGTGAGTGTGAACCAAGAAAAAGAAGTAGAATATATGTAAGATGAGAACAACGAGAACAACAAACGTGCCCCAGACGAATATAGATACAGGCAATCGTGTATGTACGATATACATGATACGAGTACATTGTATACACTTGTGGCATGCGTACTTCTGATGCTTTGATTCGAATTTAATTGCAATACGAGAGAGTTCATGTTGCATCCATGTCCTACCCAAATAAAAATAGACAAATGTATAACAAAGCATATATATATCACACAAGAAGCATACATATACTGGTTTAGCATTGAGTATATGTATACCTATTGTACACGAGGAAGATGGAGTATTCTCATCTTCACTCTTGTCTGCCTTGAACACACTCTTTCTCCCGCCTTTAGCTTTAGTCTTTGCTTCTTTTTTTGCCTTCGCACTACTAGACTTTGCTGAATGTTGTTGCACAAGTGTACTAAACACTGTTGGCGATGCTGCTACAGGGGCAGAGGCAGACAATCCCGCACTAGCACCTGCGCCATTCATACTACCACTCTCTACCGACTGTGCATGCATAGGGGAGGCGAGATCCCAAAAACCAGGAACAATGATAGGGGACGACCCGGACGCCATCAGTTGACTATGTGGGCCTACAATGTTCATGTTGGCGGTATTCGAGTACCCGCCATTACCCATACCCGTACTCATACTTAGAGAGGGACTAGGCGTATGTGTGTAGGAGGAAGATATCGAATTTCCAAAAAAATCTCCAATCATTATCGCCCCACTGTCTACTGACGCTCGATCATCGGTTTGTTTTTGAATGGCGCTATGGCTATGGGCTATGTTCATATTCATATTAATAGTAGGGCTCCCTTGTTGTGTTGTGGATGTAGACGCACCGCAATCAAACAGGCCTTCATCCTAAAAAACAAGGGAGTATAGAGTGAATATCGGTTAAATTTGACCTATACATGTGCGTATTTATGTTTGTTATTGTTCTAGTATGGAACAACAACGGTTTGCATCGTACACCGGACATGTGGATGAATTTCAGATGTGTAGCCTTCCGTTGAGGGTGGGTGATTGAACAAAACAATATCAGAACGCCGTTTGAACACATCCGCACTATGTTCGTACGGCGTACGGTATGTGATTGTATGTATATTGTAAAAACAAACATTCCAACGAAAGAAGAAGAAAAATACATCACGAGTACCATCTTATCTACATGCGCCACCAACAACTCTTCGCTCAGTCATCAAACACCATTATTGAAGTCTATGCCTTCTCATCTTACATATATAGATGGTCATTCCCGTGGAAACAATGACGTCAGTCAACTACTATTGCAATATTCAACACGAAATCTGTGGCATGGCATCTATGCCTAACAATCACTGCCACGAAATATACAGGAGACACATCATGTTTTATTTACTATACCACCTCCAACAACAACCATCTAAACAACTACTAGTAGTTGAGTGAAGTATTAGCCATGCAGACTATTCGAACACCTTTTGAGACACAAAACCAAAACCAAATGTACATACCTGGGTAAAGCTAAAATCGCCTAAACTATCTGTAGACGTGGACATGGGTAGAGACATTGAAAGTGCTCCATTTGTCGCAGTGCGTGCGGCTTGAGTGTTCTCGTAGTCGACAGGAGATTCCATTGACAACAGCCCACGCATAGAATCAGCATTCTGTGTACTATGTAGGAGTTGGCTCGATGCCACATTAAAACTCATGTCGGCCGTCGTATCGTATTGGGCAGATAGATCAAATATATTCCTGGGAGTCCCGTGTGCATCCTGATTAAACTTGAACAAGTTGTTGTTAGAGCTCGCGGCTCCAGTTAGCACAGACGAAAGACCAGACTGTTGATTGTTGTAGCTATCACCGAACAACATTGGCTGGGTTTGTTGATGTTGCTGGGTTGTTATAGATCCAGCGCTACAAACAGAAGCAAGACTACCGGCTGACAGAGTCTGGTGTAAACGCTGACGGGGTGACATAGCGTTCCCAGGGCGGTTCTTACTATTTGCGTTCATGTTTCCGCTGTTCTGCACTAGGGAATACGTGGTAGAGTTCACAAGCCCATTCCCTCTCTCTCCACGCAGTTCGTCGGAATGATTAGAAAACATCATAGGTTGAAACAGATCCTCAGGGCTAGTAGTGGCAATGGCCGAGGTGCTAGTCGTAGCATTTGGTTTTTCAACTGGTGAAGGTGAACGGGTTCCGTCTGTTAGGTTCATTGTTTGGCCCACTAATTGTAGAGACGAGTTCGACATCTGAAGCAAGAGCGTCTGAAGGACCATCTACTCAGACGACACGAACGGCGGCTGCTCTTTGTTCTGACGTGTACGAGTATAGTCAAGTGCACGTAGTTTGTGAGTGACAAGATTGACAGCATTCACGTGCGAAGAATGGAGAGTCTTTCTTAAGCAATTTTCGTCTGCGTACCCAGGATGCTGCTTTGAAAGTTATAGAGATAACCACAATCAACCGCCGAGGAAGGAAGCAAAATAAATGAACAACTCCTGATGCACTTGTTGGTCCCCTGAGTAGCAAAGATACACTCGGAAGACATACAGACACTCACTCTCTGTACATTGCACATTCGTACAGATAAGCACACCATTACGAAACTTATTTATTCGTCATCAGCTATAGTACCGTGACATACTGAACACATTCCAAAGGCACAAGGTACAACGATAAAATGTACCGCTCTGTCGACATTGAAAGAGTCAATTTATACAATGTCTTATGTGAAAACAGTATGAAAAATGACGGTTCTGACTACAAAGAACAGTTGGACTGTATCACATGTCTAAATAAAAGCGGTCGTAGGATATGAAATGTAAATATATGCGGCTGCGATCAGGAGGTTTTGTATAGGCACACACGTGTGTACAGGACGATATAGACTTTGGACTAACCTTGTGCTTGTGTGGCTGGACAGGAAATGAAGAGCAATACGACAGTGCTTTGTTCTCGGTGTGTGAAAAACGCTAAAGAACACGATACTTTATACGCTTCATGCAATCGAGGGTGGAACAACTCGTACAAAGTGGAAAGAAACGAACAGGAGGGCACACACAGGGGCTAGGATGGTGTGTGCGCGAGTCTCCTTTTGAAGGGAATGGCAGCAGCCGTAGAGCCGGTGTGAGTTGTCTTTTGGGATGAAGATGGTCACTAGCGGTGATGGAAGTGTAGAGGTAAGTGTGTAAAAGTATTTGAGAGATGAAAGAGACGGAAAGAAGGGCCGTCCGTGGTGATGGTAATAAAGAATTTGGGCAAGTAGAGAGTCGAGTTGAGTTGAGTGAAGTGCAGTATCCGTAGTACTGGTCGTAGTGGTGGTGTTGGCTTGCTTTCTTGCTATCCTTCTTGCTTTCTTTCTTTCTTTCTTTCTTTCTTGCTTGCTTTCTTTCTTACTACTTAGGGTTAGGGTGCTAGGGTTTAGTGGTGGTGGTGGTGGTGGTGGTGTCAAGCTGTTGGTTGAAAGAACGGATTTCACACCATAAGCGGCTTCCTTTCTTTCACCCAGAAGTAACACCAGCCAGCACCATCCATCCATCCATCCATCCATCCATCCATCCATCCATCCATTCATTCATTCATCTCCATTCATCCATTACCAGTCTCCGTTGGCTTAGGAGGGGAAAGTGGGAGAGAAGTAGAGAGGAAGAGAGAGGTCCCGTCCACCCGACCGTCATCCCGCCATCCCGCCATCCCGCCTTCCAGCCAGCCATCCAGCCAGCCATCCAGCCCCCCCCCACTCCGCCCAAACCAACCTCAAACCTAACCCTAACTAACACTAACCCCGCCGACCGTGTCGGTAACACGAAAACGAAGACCAAGATGAAGAAGAAAAAGAGAGAACTATGGCCAAACTGAGATGATCAAAAAAGAAATAAAGAAAAAAAAGTGTAGACGAAAACAAAAAAAAAAAAAAAATGTGAACGTTACTCCACGCCATGGTCGTTTCGCTTGGTCATGCATGGATGGATGCATACTGGACGGACCTCGCCTGGACAGACTTCCTTTCCACACCAACTAAGATGGATCAAACCTGATCGACGGACGGACGGAAAGACAAGTGGACGGTCATATAGGACGGACACAACGGCCAGTGAGTAGAGAATAAAAATTCTTTAGATGGTCAACGACGTCCATGGACCAACCCAGTCGGCCGTTGGATGGATGGACCACTAAATTTGCTCTAGACCACGCTTTCAATCTCGTACAATCTATTAATACTTACTCACCGATACGACTTTATTGGGTATGTGATGTCTCGAGTTCTTCCAGTCTTTGGTGTTGGATGAAAGAAGGTAGCAACCGACTCACTTATCCAATACAAAGAGACCAGTCAATGAATTATGTGAAGTGAAAGTGAAGTTCATTGATAGATGAAGAAGCCAAAGGTAAAGTACCATCCAGTCACACTAGTCACATTAGTCACACTAATCAGAGTCACACCTGATATACGACTCACCAGTCACACCACTCTCACTTACTCACTTACCCACACTCACTCACTCACCCACTCACCCACTCACCCACTCACCCACTCACCCACTCACCCACTCACCCACTCACCCACTCACCCACTCACCCACTCACCCACTCACCCACTCACCCACTCACTCACTCACCCACCCACTCACTCACTCACTCACTCACCCACACCCTCATATAACAATGGAATAGCTTCGTTAATGCAATTCTCTGTCTCTGGCATCTATGCCTTTTTCTTCATAAAAGTTGGGCTTCTGTATCGCAATTTTATTCACGGTTTGCTTGGGTTTATGTCAATGGGGGGAGTTAAAAAGTGTTCGCAGCCGATTTCCACTGGTCGTTGTATGCATGCGGCCCCATACATTCCACCTTTGTCACCATCGCTCGTGACCAATTGTGCCCTTTTGAGTCAATCGTTCGGTCATAGATTTTCCTCTTCCTGACCCACCCGATTCAACTCGGTCTGATACCAAAGCTTATAACTGTCAAGTGCAACCGTGTCAAGTGTCATCACAACGACTACAAGTAAGTGGATTATGTAACCGTCCACCATAAAGTGTCAAGTTGATCGAATGTCATTCGATACAGTAGAACTTCATCCTACCACGCTACCTAGTGTTAAAAGGTTACAAATGTCATCTCATACTTGCTCCCCCTTCTCGTCATTACACAGCATTAAAATTGGTTTCGCGTCTTGTATAAATAACCAGGAGTTGCACCTTCGCTATGCCCAAGTTTTGAAGAGCAAGACGATCGATCTCATATGACACCCAACAGTCATATGACTCACATGACAAACCTTCGTTGTGTGATATGAATGTATTGTTATGGGATGGTTTCCGAAGTACGCGGGGCCCCACCTATGTTTAACATAGTTTGGAATTTTTGTGAATCGCAGATCGGAAAGGCGCAGTCTAGACAAAGGACATCTGAAGAGTACTAACCCACCTGCTTTGGAGTTCATCTTGCGAAACTTTGCAACACAATATTGCACCTGCTTGCCTCACGAGTTGTGGTGTGGTCATTCTTGTACTTTCCGAAATGTGCGAGAATAGTCGAGTTACACACTAGCAGTGAAGCAAGCATCAGAATGGATGAGATACACGCAGTGAAGCACCAGAATTCGCCATATTTGTTGTAGTCTGTTGTAACCGCGCAATTTGTTTGTTGTATATAACTTGCAGAAATTTGACCATGGCAATTCTAATAGTTCATGCCACCCGACAAATCTATTCTTGTGAATACGGCAGTTTCTATCTAAATGCCGATCATAGTATTTCACAAATGTACCAATCATGTCCAAACACAAGGCCAAGGACATTGCATTTCTATATATGTTATTATATTTCTTAGGAATACTTCCAGAGTGTGAACATCACTTTACTTGTGGGACGTTCACCAATCGTTTATTGATTGGTAAACAAAAAGTACATGTTGGCTCGAAGATGGAGTTGAAAACCCCCCAATTTACAGTCCAAATGTTGAACAGAAATTGTAGACGTATGAATGGATATCCATGGGCTGGTGGTTATTACGTCTGGGTCTTCTCTTGTTACACCAATCTGATCATTATAGTTGCACCAAGTTAATCGATCGCTCCACAGTCTAATGCATAATTGTATAAGTGTTGCACTTCCATGTATGTGTACATTACGATACGTGCCCCTTCGTACCGATCAGAATGGTAGCATCTACGTAGAAAGAAATGGTTGGCTACATCTTTAAACGTACAAATATTGTGATTGTTTGTTGTAGGTATACTCGCGTGCCTCGTCTGTATTCGAAGTGAATATGTCCACAAGGTATATCCACACAGTATGGAATCGTGTTGTCTAGGAATAGATCGTCTTTCTGTACTGCATATTAACATTCTTCAACTTATTGAGTAGGAAACATACACATAGTAGTCCTCATAGTTTCTTCAACATATAGAAGAAATGTGTTTTCCCTTCGTTCCTGTTAATTAAAATTGTACGTTCGTATCATACTGATTTGTATATTCGTTTGCTACCCTCGCGTGTATAATCACAAGGGGGGTAGAATGTTCTCTACTATTTCCATTTCTTCCATTATATAGCATGCGGTAGGTATCTCTTAGAAACATGCACGTAGTCTCAGTAGAACTAAAAGTCCTCAATCTTTTACTCACCTGACTTCAACAACTACACATTACGGCAAGAAACGGAAAATATGTTCAAAGTTCCTTTAGATATGCTTCTCGAAATCCCGAAATCGTGCACTTGGACGGTTATTGTAAGCGCAGTACATTAGCATACTGAAATATTTCATTGTCAACAAGACTGTTTATTTCTTTCGTATTCGCTCGTCTCTTTGACAGGAAAGCTGGTCGTCTAAAAGAACCCCCCAATTCTATTAAAAACGCTCTGTCTATCCCGTTAGGGCAACGCGCGAGTTTCGGCTTCATAAACTAAGATTAAATGTATCTAATTTGTTTAATCCGTTTTCCGACATATGTTGTACATAGCCTCTGAACATCCAAGCCTAGGTTTTGATAGATGCCACCAAATATTGGACCATGTGTGTTATGTAGAGAGAGAAACAACGAAATCAGTCCAAATTTGATACACTTATCAGAAATTACTGATGGAAAGCATTACGGGTTGCGTGCCCACAGATTTCGTAAAACCTCAACCTCGCCTACAATAGGATTTTCGTCATCTTCATCCTTGCCTACAATGGGATTTTCGTAAACCTCATCCTCGCCTACAATAGGATTTTCGTATGCCTTATCCTCGCCTACAATGGGATTTTCGTAAATCGCATCCTCGCCTACAATGGCTACAGTTTGCCGCGCACCTGCACACTTTCGGATACTTTCATTGAAGGTTGGGCAGAATTTGGACACTATGAACAAACAAAAAGTCTTTCTTACTTGTGATACATAGTCCTTAGAAAGACTCACGTTACACAGATGAGACTTGCTAGCACAATTGAGGTCTAAGATACTCGACTCATTTTCAGATGTTCGGTTTTTAAGACATCCTTTGATGCATACATTGTCAGCAGACATTTGTGTTATGTGCCATCATGCGTTCAATCAGGCCAGGCTGCATACGGTATGGCCAATACGAATCCACCCTTTAAACCCTTTAAAGTATACACTGTCAGCAAACAATCATGCTATGTGTCATCGATCATACGTTATATCAGGCTAGCGTGCATCGGTGTAATGCCTTGCCACATATGACTCCACGCATGCAGTCTGTTCATTCCTCATACATACATACATAACATAACTACACTGGTCTTTCTATAACGATAACGACCAACCAGAAAAACAAACTAAACCTAGCACTCTTCCTCGTGTACGTGAAATGGATAGAGAGACCTTCGACAAGGTTTACAAATTTTTGGATACCCCTACCACTCTTGTGTACGTTAACGGAGAGAAGCATGGTATAATTCATTAGTATAGCATAAGATACTACTGTCCAGTATGAAGCTTCCCTCGTATCATTTTCATTTTACATCAGTTTATACCATATTAGATCAACCAATCATACGCACGTACGTATCTAATTTGCCACAGACGAAATGCTCTCTATTAGCTTTGCTTTAAACGTTGTGCTGTGCTCAAAAACACACAAGACACACAACAAACACATCACCACCACCCCACATCACACACATCACACACAGTAAACTCACCACACACACATTTAATCGTTGTGCTATGCTCGCACATACTCATATTCTCAAATATCTAGACGTCGTGGTATGCTCACACACCGCGCACTACACACAACACATAGGCCACCTGCGCTGTAAATCGATCCGCCCCTTGCCCCCTACACACTCGCAGGTTCTTCAATTGGCCGCTTAGGCCACTCGCGCTGTAGATCAATCCTCCCCCCCACCCCCACGCTTACCGTATTTCAGCCCATATGACCAGTAGCCTTTTACACCCAACAGCTCAAGCGGTCACGAATTGGTCAAGTACACTCATCCACAAGGCCCAATCTCTACCATCCACTTTATAGATATACCTTCTGATGCAAAAGCATACATATCATAGCCACATATATATCATAGGCACATACATACTCACGTGGACAGCAAACACACACACGATTTTAAAACACAAAATGTAAGACGATGACGCTTCGGTTAATATGCGCAGCCCTAGCCCCTCGAAAAGTCCTACAACGTCGGTGTGGAAGACCCCACCGGATGTGGAGGCCACTCTCGTACTTGTACCCACAGCTAACCATCGGAGATCATTTCTTCCACTCGTACCGTACACCGTTACTTCAAAGATAGACAGAGTATGCTGGATTGATACTATGCGAATTATTGCATGTCTAGCTGTGCCCATTGTCCATGCAATCAACTGTACAGGTATTCCAGGTATGTTGGATCCGAAGTTTCCTGATTATAACTTTTTGCAAAACGCTGCCAAGACGATGATTCATTATGGACGTTTCAATGATCCGTCTAATCAATCAGAGGTATCACATGATATTGAAAACTACATTGTACGTTGAATTATGTCCGGGTTCTTGTTCTTCTTTATTACGTGTGGTGCGGCAATATTAGAAGAGAACAAGCTATCCTCACTTAGCGTAGCTCTGAAACTCATTTGTGAATTTATAGATATTCAAGAAGCATGCAGCATTTCACTACAGATATCCCGTAGAATTGTGCACTTTTGTATTTCTTCCAGCCCTCTAATGTACCAATTAACGTTGTACGTGCAACCCACATTGTCTGGTCGCCATTTGGGTAATTTATCGCTCTTCAAGTATATTAAGAATATACGAAAATAAATTAACTACATCCAATACAAGGCAAAGGTGGATACAAGGCAAGGGTGGCACATACGTATGTGTAAGTAGTATGTTCGCGACGACGCTTAGGTTTATGTCAATCCTTTACCTGACAGTGTACACCTCGAATAAGTGATGATAAATAATAAGAGATAAATAAAGGGAAGTTTTGAGGATGTGTATTCTTTGTCGGGATGAGTGCATACGTGTAAAGCCCTCAACACTTGTGCCAGTGCATTGTCATATAGGATCGGGCTAACATGAGGTTGTGGGCGTGTAACGAAAGTGCTCACAGCACGCGAGCAATGTACAAACTTGAGAAGTATAGTGGGCGGAGAAGCATAAGCAACCTCATTCATTCCAAATCATCTCTTGAGGTCAAGTACGTGTTCGATGTCGAATCAGCGGATTGTCAGCTTTTCCTGACCGCAAATTGACAATTAAGGTAACGACTGGTCTTGCATATACTGCCGAATCCCCGACAATCACTGATATTCATTCAGCCTATGCTTGCTAGAGCGCATGAACCATGCATAGTATTGCTATACTGCATACTACCGGAACACGGAAATGGACTATTCCTGACACCGCAACTCAACACTGTTCGGGGCACTGATCGAGACATAGATAAGACATCAACAGAAGGCACTTCTGTCTATGAACCAGTGAGGATATGAATGCCATCACATTAACCTGCGTGACTCATCCATTAGCCGTTCGTTCTCTTATACTGCGTGCGCTTCGTCGATGATCACCTCAACAAGCAACTTTGCATACCACGCACGATGCACAAACAAACTCCCTTTAAGAGCAGTTTGCAGGACACGCACTGAATCAATGAAGAGGTGTCTTAAGTCTGGCTGAAGAGTAGTATACGTACCCCATGTAGAAACATAAGGATGCTTCATTTTCTTTCTACGAAGTCAACGCTTGATGAAAGGCAGGTAGCTTAACTCTCACAATCGTCTACGTGCTTAAGAGTTCTATTCAAGCTAGTTATACTAAATAGTCGATCTTATGCCAAGAATTAGGCTACTTTATTGTAGGCTACATAGACTAGATACAATCTATAACTTTTGTTTGGAGAATTTTGCTTTGCTCTCACTGAACTGCTTGAAAGTCGAGGTGCACCAGTAAAGACACCAGAATAACGTTCACTCCAACTAGATCATCTCTTACTGAAATAAAGATGGAATGTATTCTACTGTCGCGATTCAGTCGCATTCAGCCCTGCAGGCACATGTTTTCCGTGTCAGTCAACTTGGTTTTCATTATATTCATCCATTCATTTATGAAACCCTGACGCGACTCTTGACTATTTTGTGCTGTCTCTTGTCTTTTTACCACGTCGTCTGTTATAGATGATTATTTAAAAAGTGCATAGTGATGCATCGGAAGAACAATTTGCACCATGGCAAAGACGAAACTGCAGGGTAATACCTGAAACAGGTTCTTAAATATTACTACCAATAGATAAAAATCGTTTTCTACTCACATCTCTGAGAAAAAATCAATACTCCGACGCTTTTTACATTGACTAGCAAGACTTACTATACAGATATGTAACAAGTCGAAACAGAGCGATCTCCTGCTCATCTCCCTCCTGTAGTGTCTCAGCCAAATTCATGATTGGTTGCACAAGTGTCTCTAGTTTGGCTACAAACAGGATTCACGAGCGATTAAACGGTAGGGATTAATTAAGGGATAGATTAAAAGTATAGCGTAGTACCGCCTATAACGTGCCTAATGTGTACTAATATAAATCCTAGAGTGCAAGAATCGATGATCTTGTGCAGTGTCCTCAACATTCATACTTACACTCCCAGGCCATGGAGCTACAACTTATTAAGCCAATTGTTCCTGTTTATGATTGCCCAATCGAAGTAAGTGAGTGCTTTATACACTGTAAACATAATAAGCAATACTTGTCTCTCAACTCTGTGGCGTCGTTCAGCCGTTGCCACCAGGGAGTGGTATAGCCTATTTCTCTCTTTCATGCTTACCGTGTGTACATAATGTTAAACACGTGCTTAATTATATAAACGTATAAAAACACAATATGGATTATGTAGCGTAAGTGTGGATGCACAGTATAGATTGTATTGTACTCGTCTTTCACAGCGCAACTTGTAATAGATGGTCTATACAGTTTACCAATATCACTTTGCTGCGATGAGTTTGAATCTTCGCTTTCGCCCGCAGTCTAATGTAATGCAACAAATTTAGGGTGAAAATGCAGGCTTCTCCAGCAGATCAAACCGGTGCATGACCTTTATGATCGAATTTTACCTCCCACACTGCGTAAGTGTACGTAGGTGTACAGAAGAGCGCAAGCAGCCGAGATGACTTGACATGTTTAGTGATATCTAAAACATATACTATTAATAATTTTAGAAGTTAAGCAGGTTATTTATCATGCACAACGAACAGATACGTGTAGAATCGATGCACTGTAAGGCATATGACGAGGTATGGCGCGTGGATCAACCATATATAAATTGCATAGCAAGGACTACATGTGAAATTCATACTTCGACAGCCATCAAAAACTCAGAGTCTGAGTCGCTCAAGTCCATCATAGACAACCACATGTAGAAGAGGGTGGGAACAAAGTGAGTTCGAGGAATGATATACCATGATATTGTATACGAGCACTCGCATGTATGAGGACGCGAGGAGGGACTTACATGAATAGTTCAATTGAACGGTAAATGCACTACAATACCAGGACTTTTGTTTGTAATTGTAAATAAACGTTTCAAGTGCTAACAATATGTATCAACAGCGATTTAATTATGTTCGTCTTCTTTGTATTGAAGATTTAATCCGTGATAAGCGCAGCCTTACGAAATGTCCAAGATATATGTATACCATTCATGATTGTTGCTTTCGTCGTTCCTTACGGAAACGCGATTCGAATCTACCACACTGTCAGAGAATGCAAGGATAAAGATAGAAATGAAAGAATATATAGAGAATGTGCGATAAGCGTATGTGCACGTGTGTTCATGTGTGTGTGTATGAACAAGAATGTCGGTAGTGTGCGTTACCTTATACAGAAGATTCAAAACCTTTGATCGCATGCAGCATGGCAAACCAAGCCCAAAAAAGCCCGCCAAAAAATACATATACGTATTTAAAAACAGCGCTCTACATAACTCTGTAGAGTTTTCTATAGTCAGGTGATACGTTTTTAATGTTGCACTACGGTTTGGTTTTGGCGGGCAATGTGGGGCGAATGGGCTTCACGCACACACACACATATCCACGCATACACACGCACACATACATACGCACACACACACATACACACAGACAGACACACACACACACACACACACACACACACACACACACACACACACACACACAACACTCACACACACACACACACACACACACACACACACACACACATACACACACGCACACACACACACACACACATACACACACGCACACACACACACACACACACACACACACACACACACGAACACACACAAACACACATAAACGCACACTCACCTCCCTCTAAAGCCAACAAATTGTACGCCCGTGCACGCACATGTACGCTGCAAGTACAGCGTATACGCACATAATACATAGGACGGCGTGCATACCACAGCAGTTGTCTTTGCACTCAGAATCTATTGGTTACGCAAATATAGTAGCGTAATAACATCTGAATTAGTTCTTAGATGAAGGCATGTATTCGTCTGACAATTCACAATGAGAATGCCCACTGCCTCTCTGCTTTGGGAATCTCTATTCTATTCCTCATATTTGGTGACCAATCTGTAAAGCAGATTGTGATTGTTTGCCAGCTACTATGATCGCGTCTACTACCCTTTCAGCGCGGACTTGCGTAGAGAATGCACTTGCCAGTCAAGATGGTGTAGTACAAGCGTTGGAATGGTGTTCCGCTTATTATGACCGCGGGGCTGTTCAGGTATACTGAAGATTTTTATGAATACCAGTATGAGTTATGTGGGTGTGTTTGTGAGTCTGGATGATTACGAACGACATATATGAATTTGAATTCATTAGATATACATGGATAAAACTTATTCCCTACTTATGGTTTATTCAACTGTATTTTGTTGACATTTTACAGCCTGTGCCGACGATTGTGTTGGGAAAATGTGACCCAAGTAGCGCGAATGTCCATCCTATACAATTTGTGCAAGAAGTGCTCCAAACTGTTCACATCTCTAGCAAGATTTGGTTTGAGAAAAGTAATGAAATTTTCTCGTCGTCAAAGTGGACACAGAGTAGAAGGTATTGCACATGTACTTGTGGAACAGCAGAAAATTCTCAGATGAAGATCTATACTATTTATCATCCAATTAGTGTATCTGTTTTACGTCACCACATTTACTTTTTTTTTGTATTCAACAGCAACAGACAAAACACTCGCGTCACGCCAAATGCGCAAGCACCAAGTGCTGTAGAGCAGGTGAAGGTCGATGCAATATCCACCACGTCTCGTAAGAACGCAAAACATAATCCGAACAATGTGGTATTATTGTTTGTTTGTCGTTAACGTAGTAGAGAATAGAACTTTTCGTACTAAACCCTAGCTATGTACATTTACACAAACTCTGAAGAAGTATTTCGCACGTACCTGTGTACGCGTCAAATGTATATGCATGCGGATTATGTGTAAAAAAACATGCATCAGAATGTGCATTTACACGGAATTGTTGCCCATGGACTCGCACATTAAAATTATGCACCAACTCTGAACGTTCTTTCTCTTTCAAATCAAATGTCAAGAGTTCATCTCTGACTACAGCCGACTTTCCATCTCTCGGCGGCAGCGGACCGACTCCGTTGACTCCTAGTGGTGCCAGTACTGCATGGAATACAAAAGTATGTTGATTGTGTGGAAATTTTAAGACATGCTGCTTGCTATGATGTATGACTATGCAAAGACAGTCGTGTGTTACATGCATTTGTATGTGGAACTGAGTACGCATAGTTTGACTAGATGTCATCCTAAAGCAGCATACACGAAGAAGTCATTCCGTGCTAAAATCGCATTGCCATGTAATCAAGAAATCCTGAACTCAATTTTTTTGTGCTCTACCACAGCACATCCTAATACGCGATTGGTTAAAATTTATCTCAATCATCATCAAGTATTATCATCCCTATACTGAGAATGAACCATCAAGTGTGGTTACTGCACTATGTGCACTAAACATATTCACCCGGAAACAATGGTACCTTCCTTTAAACACTCTTACAGACAAGGCCAGAAGGTCTTCTCCGGCAACCTAGAACCATGAAGCGAGTTGCGCCGACAAGCATACGCCCAACGCTTACAACCACGTCCTCATTAGGAGATATCCCTTCATCTGGCAAGGAGAGCGAATCTGTACCCATGTCGTCATTGTCCTCGTGTAGGGGCATACAGCCTATGCGGCGTCAATCCGCAGCAGTCACACGTACGCAAGCAGATACACCTGTACCAAAGCAAATTACTCATCAAATTGGTGCGCGAAGGAGAGTGCAACCGCAGCATCAATCAGTGACTGCCGAATCTCCGGTACGTATGGGCCTTGATATATCCACTCAAGAATGCAACTATATATCAACATATTTTAATTTGAACACGTATAGCCCACTATCCCAACACATACGTAGGAACACACAAGTTTTAAATACACGCCCACATACTCTTTTGATGAACAGGTTCAACCAAATTCACTTGGTCTATGTGTGAAGGCTACGCCACTCGAAGATAAAAAAATGTTACAACTGGAGTCACGCATGTCGTCAAATTCCATCCCTGGGCAGTCCAAGCGGACCTCTATCGATTTAAGAGGACAGGAAGTGAGTAAGTAGATTATAATCGGGATCAGCGTAGGTCTTGTGTGTATATAGACTTGGGTGAAACTAGAAATTGTTCAAGTGTCGGTGACTCAAGTTTTGCATAAAACAAAGAATGCTTGCTAGATTGCAACACTAATTGCATTGAAAAAATGGTGTATAAGTACTAACAGTGTTACTAAGTGTATGCAGTTGTTGCTTGGCAGATGTTAAACTTTTGATGAACATTTCTTTCATTGTGCTTTCGTACATAGATGACGGTCCTGATGTGAACCCTGCTATAGTTGTCGAGGTAGACATAGGACGAGACGCCACTGTACGTTTGCGTTGCGTGCTATCATTTACACTCACATTTTTATAGCAGTACGCCAATTGATGCCACATAAATACATTCATTTGGAGACTTTGCATGCATAATTAGAAAGAGGTTGAACTGGCGATAAATTATACTTTTATTTTACGTAAAATTCTTTGTTCCATTTATTTGTAGACGTTGTCAACTAGAACAATGAACAAAATCCGAAAGTGCGCAGGGCTCTACTCAGACATTGTCTTGAGATTGTGGAGTAATTGTTCGGTAATGGCCGATATATATCTTCTTGTTCGACTTCTCGCCTTGCACCAACAATCTGCGGAAATCCCCACAACAACCAAACAAACAGACACACAAGCATCCATAGCCACACAAACAGATTGTCTTGCGGCACAGGCCATGTCTAATACACTCGGCGACTCGGTTGATCAACTGTTTGGTCGTGGATTCGTACCCGCGTTTGCATCAATTTCTGCTGTCTGCTTGTTTGCAAGTGAGGCCTTGATGTGTTTGAAGCAGCTCGTCTCGTTAATGGATACTCGATCGATTGATCTTCTGCGAGGAAATACTAGGTACTTGTGGTTCTAGACAATTTCGAGAACGGTACATTAGTTATGATTGTGTTATGTTTTGTGCATATCCCTCTCATACACATGTAAAACACCCAGCGAATTGTGCTTTTTGCTAGTTATGCTTTTATATTTTAATAGTATTGCTTCAGTGATATACTCACTTGGTTTCGCGCTTTCGGAAGATTACATAAGAGATAATCATTCAATTCTTACTGCTAGAATTACGTTTATTAAGGGTTGTTAGATTAACAATGGCTTACGGGGGTTGCGTTGTGAAGAACATTTTGTTAGCTAATTCATACCTAAACAAGAAGGTGAGAAAAACTGAAAAGAAAGTGCTAGCACGGCATTTTTATTAAATGTAGCTTTACTTAATAGCGACTGTTCTTAATCGTGCAGATTGTTGCGCGATACTACTAATCTGTCACAATGAGCCCTAAATCTAAAGGGGAGAGGCAGGTTTTTCAAAGCTATAGTCACATATTGTAGTTCTTAATCGTCAATATCTGTCTGGGTGCATAATGTGGGACACGTCTGCGTATGTTGTGAATAGCGTTAAGCGAACCGGAAAAGCGAAATTTATTTGTATTAGATTCAATTTATTTGAAATGACTTAATTTACACCTCAACTTTACAGGTTAATGTATTGGAACCCCGCCCTCTCAGCACATCTTGCTGGTACCCTCGAAAATATTCGCGCTCTCCGAATAAAAGAAGAGAAAGATAAGATCACACCACGACGATATAAGCCCAAGAATATGCTTATTAATGTGAGTATGTCTTACCACAACGACGATGGGAGGGGTAGTGGCGTTGGCGGGCGTCCCGAACCACAAGCTGTAGTTCACAATCGTGAGAACTGTCGTGACTCATTCCAGAATATTCTCCGTGAATGGTTGACTTCTAATTCACTCGTGGGAGCTGCGGGTGGGAGAGCAGGAGGAAGTGGAAGCCAATCGCGCGGTGGGAATGGAAGCGATTCTCTTGGAAAACGTATTAAGATGCTTATGAATGACCTGCTCGAAGACAATATCATCTGGTTTGCTGGTCTGTTCGTAGGCCAGCTGTTGCGTATTGCAGTCACTCCACCTGAGGATGATGCTCGTGATGATGTACGTGGGAGTTCAGGAGTGAGTGATAGAGGAACAAACAATGGGGATTCACCGCTGGCGAAGTTGAGAAAACAGGACTATACGAAATTTGATCAGCTTTCTAAACGGCTTGTCTCGAATGGTGCGAATCAAGGTGGGTCGACTGGTGGCCGAAGTGGACAGAGGGGTGCAGTGGGGGGAACGAGAAAAGGAAACGGGAGCGGGAGTGCAAGAAAGACATCCAAAAATAACCACACACCTGTGAATGAGATCGTGGGAGGTGCGGCGTTGAATGCAGAGAACCCGGAAGGACAATACGATATAAGTGGAACATATGCTGAGTAAGTATTTTTGTGTGACTCAATGATCATGTGAGCGATTGGGCGTTTGTGTATGCGAATTATCAATATGTACATGAACTTGCATTCCTTATTGAATGTAGGTGTGTTTGTATGGTCAAGCCATCTTGAATGTGTGAACGTGTGTGTATGCAAATATATCAGTAATTGAAACTGTGCAACACGCACAAGCACACTCTTATGCACCTGCACGACCAAAACTAAAAACATGGATACTAAACCAAATCCAAAGTAACTCATAATTAAAGGAAAATATATCTTTGATAACCCGATCTGTTAATTCCATTCTCACAACCATGCCTTTCTCGATGCGTTTGTGCCAAAACAGAAAACCATCTACCAATCCCAGCAAATACACGGGATCTGAAGACCGTAATCTACACATATTTTGGCGTTTTCTCACCACAGCTGACAGTTACCGCTTCACATTACACTTGGCAACATGTATTCTAAATCGCATAGATACTCTAAATGATCAGATACGGGGGAAAGAGAGCATCGGGATAGACGAGTTCGAGGAGCACTGGTTGAAATTACATGGTCTGTGTATGCGCGTTTGTGTACAACATATAAGTGTTCTTATCCGCTGTTCATATGATTCCTTTCTGGAAGTTTGGAGAACTTCGAATCTCGGTTTGATACAAAGCATTTATTTGTTATTTGTGTGTGCGTGCTTAAATTCATGTATTTGTACTTATGGTTGGTTTGTGCCCGTATGTACGTGTAAATGGGGTACTCATTCACATACACGTGTGGGTGCGCGTGAGATTGTCTGTATTTGCGTATACTTGTAGATAGTGCCTTGACTGTTGATATGCTGGTCTCTCATGTTTCTACATGCCCCTCTGAGAACGAAATGTGCGCTTGATGCTTTAAGACAGATCACCATGAATCAATACGTGTGTGTGTGTGAGGGCTTTGTGTGTATGTGTGAGCAATGCGTGTGTGTGTACAAGTTCATATGCGCGTAGATAAATTAGTAAAGACAAATCACTGTAAAAACGATTGGCTATGGATTTTGGAACCTAGCGATTTCACATAATGGGTAGTTTTCATATTCTGCACTAATCGGGTGAGGGTATTATGACGTCCAATGTATATATATATGTATCTACTGTGATTTTGTGTGCGACTAGTTTAGATCAAAGCACCCCATATTCTGTAAAAGCAGCTATTTACGTCCATTGGGGTTTTTTAAAATATCTCATTTAGTACTTGGCAAGTGTCTAGGGGTAGCAACTTTCTTCCCTCTGTGGAACCTCAGCTCTACCGAACATAGAAACACCATACCCCACGTTATGAATTTGGTAAGCGATAAGTTTTATTCGTCCTTGCACTTTACATGCTTGCTTGCTCCGTTGCCCAGATCGAATACTCCTTTTGAATTGTCGACATTGTATTTCCTCTTCTTCCTCTTTCTTTGATATATATGACTTGCGTAGCTCGCGTATCTGTCTACTACCCACAACCAGCATAGCGACGCTACGATACATCCTATACTTGGTAATATTGAAGCATTCGTTGGCTTCTATTAACGTACGCCCGACTTCATAATGTATTTACGATCGCTTGCGTATTCAAATACACTTCTATTCCTAACTGCTCGTGTACATAAACTCTTTAACAGCCCGTGTACATGTGTACATGTGTATGCGTTCTGATAAGACTCTTCTATACCAGTTGTGAAGCGTGTAATATGAATTCACTATGTCCTCTTTCGCACTCTTACACAAGAGTTATTTTTCTCGATTACTTCCTTCTTGTAATAGTCTAAAAATCTACTCGATCACTTCCATACAAATACGGAGAAGTCACAACACCTATTTTCTCTTTTCCTTCGTTTTTGAAATAGTCCTAAAATTAGTGTAATGTTTAGCAGTATAAGGACATTTCAACTTACATGCATCTATGCTTATTGCTTATTCCATCCGTATGCTTATACAGGCACGAGTAGTAACTTCAGTTCTCCTACGTTCACCCAAGTTGAACGATCGCTTAACAACCCCATGGGTGACGTCCTACCTACTTCAGCTTGGGGGTGGCAATGTGGCGTTATATTCACAACCTTCAAAGACCATGGCACGTGCAATATGTGATGGCAATCTTCTCGATAGTGTTCTGCACATATACAATGCGAGTGGATTACGGTAAGTATATACATTGTGATTATGTTTGTTCGTGCCTTTGTATATTGCTTTCCTGGCGTTCATTTATGTGTCGATATGTGCTACAGGCATTTATGTATATAATATGTACTTGTTTGTGTTGTATTGGTAGTACTAGGCAATGTTGTAAGAGTTTCAAAGACCTTTAGGTGAATATTTTATCTATGTACTTATATCTGTTGACCACCTTCATGTTCATACGCGGTTGTATTGTATGTAAAACCAAAATTGCCTGTTTACCTTATGTTGATCAAATGAACGTCTTAAATATGTAAAATCGTTCTGTGCAAATGTATTTATGTTGTCTGCCTCATAACCATGCCTTTATTCGCATCCGAACTTTATACCGCTGGAACTGTATCTTTATAGTTCGGCAAGAAAAGTCGGATTTGGAGTAGTTTTTCTCTCCGTGGACCAGCTCTTTGAGAGTCTTGGCTTGACGCCTAAGGATGTGAAACTTGAACAATTAAAACTGAAACCGACCGTTCCCGAGAAAGATTATTTTGGCGGAGGTAAATACAAATCGTCTTCGTTGTTTAGGTTGCTATACCTGCACATTTTGCTTGGAAGATCGCCGTTACCCCTAACGTATTGTAGATTTTTGTGACCTGAGCATGAATATTGCGTTTGGGCACATCCGCAGACAATCTACCTTACCACTATTTTGCATATATTCACAACATGTATGACATATATAAACAGATGATTGCTCTTTGCCACCGGATACTGACAGAATGCTGACGACAGCTTGTCCAGTACTATTAGCGATACGTTCTGTATTGTATGAAGCTAAATACACACCATTCGAAGTGGTTGGCAGTTCTAAGATATCCACAACTCCGTATCACATTACACCATCCTATGTACCCTCCTCAAGTATTTCTGGTTTGCATGGGCCCAACAAAGTAGGAAGATGTTCTGGACTGGATATTAATGTGGATATGAAGAAAATCACTGTGCCGCCCCGCACGGCATCCATACAGTTGACAAATTCAAATTCAAACACGCCCATTTCTGTAAAATCGCGCGCCAATTCATACCCGGTGGACGTACAGAATGCAACTCGGAACCCAGACGAATTATCTGAAATTGTCCACCAAACTACAAAGCCCATATCTGAACACACACATGCAACACATCCACCGCCAACAGCAGTCGGAATGAGCGTTAATTCTGTATCAGGTACTAACAGTGGTGAATTTGAATCCACCAACAATCTTGATCGTACACACAAAGAAGGCAGGTGGCAAAATATTTCGGTACCTCGCCACACGCCGTCCAATGCGGTTGTAAATATGAAAGTAGATGGAGACACGACCATGAATATAGATCCAAGCGCAAATTTAGGTGCTGTTGCGGGTTTGGGTAGAAGTTTGAGTGCGGTTGGAGGTATGGCAGTGAATGTGAAGAACAAGTATCAAGAATCTAATCCAGAGCTACAATACTGGTTTTTCCAAGCCAACCCAAGGCTGTTGCATTTAGCTGACTTTGTATTGGAACATTTAGTTCCACGCGCAGTTAAACGTATGAGAGACGACCTCATACCACCTGCCGTACAGATGTTAAGCAACAGTGATGCATTTAATGATGCGGTTAGACAAGCCATTGCACATACAAGTTCAAACGAAGTTGAGGGGTCTATGCGATCTGTTCAGAGTGTAGGTCGCCGCATAGATAATATGGATATTAATGTAAACTCACAACCAACTCGCAAAGACACACAAGCACACACACAATCAAAGTTGAGTCAAATACTCTCGAATGGCAAAAGAGGAGAAAAGGCTATAAAAGTTCTTTTGAAGACACTCGAGATTGAAAATCGAGAATTTCTACGTGCGTGTGTGGATGTAATAATAAATCAAATCCCATCCAGTGCTACCTCCGGTGTGAAAGGGTTTGGGGCATCAAAAGTCCAACAGTCGATGTCATTGCTTGCGGATGATGATGTTAGTCCACAGATATTGCAGGTATGCGGCTTGTATAAATTTAGTCCTCTTCATTTTTATTGTTGTAATGTTTGAGTGTGTGTGTGTGTGTGCTTTTACTGCTACTTTCCTCTATATGAGCGCGCAAGAGATTCATTTATTACTTGCTTAACCTGACTTCTATGAAATTACTCACCGAAAGTGCACACGCTAATGTGCAATCTACGCATACTCACTGAGATACATATGTACCTAGTGACTTACGGGCATCTTCACTTATTCGCTCGCACTCACACAGACAGCAATATCATTGACGCAAAATCGGTTCCTATTGACTACCATGGATAAACTTGTTAACCAGGACACTACCAAAGCACAGGTTTGTGACGATGCACTGGTAGCGTATGTTTGAGAAAATATATGCTATTCTTGAGTTGTCAGATAAGTTTATGTAAAAAATCTCTTCATGAGTGTCATTTATGTGGTTTTTTTAGAGGTATATCGACAATAGTAATGTAGTCTGTCTACTAATATTATTATTATCGAGTTTTAGTATAACCTTACGATGTATCAACTTTAAATCGCCGTCTCGTTTGGATTGGACATTAATGTTGTTTACGAATGTATATACCTACACACATATGTAGCTACATGCATCGGCAATCATTCGTACAATATATGTCCTTTTATTTCAGGTGCAACAGTACGTGACTGAAGCGTGGCGGACTGCCTGTGCGACAGGAATTAAAGAGGAACTTGCACTCAGAGACATGAACGTGCGTACATCTGAGTGGAAAGGAAATTCTGTGCCATATGCATTGGGTTTGGTGGGCAATCATACAAGTAACGAGACTAAGAGTACACGGATAACATCCATGCCCAAATCTTCAAGTCTTTGCGAAGGAACAAATTATGAAGATGTAACTATTACGAGTGCGACTGCGAATACCTCTAGCGCTCGCATGCAAGTATCTGCTCATTGCAATACCGAAGTTAACATTCCTTGTACAGTGACAACACCTCCCACGATTTCTTCGTCACCCGATAAACCCGTCAATGTGTCCACAACAAATACACCCTCTACTACCAACACTCACACTGATGGCTCGAAGCTGCAAGATTCATGCATGGATGAGGAATGTTTATCACAGTGTATACATATGACTACACATACGGAGGATACTACTGGCGCGCGCCCCACCGTTGGCGAACACCCATACACTCATACGTATTCACGTATACATACTCATGCAACAAACATTGATAAATTGTGTGTCGAGGGCGTGTGGTGTACAATAGATAACTTCCACAAACGTTCAGATACTACCACAAATGATTATTCATTGCAACCCGAGCTTGATGACTGCTATACAGCATCAAGGATGGTGTGTCCGGATAGAGAACGTGAATACGAATGTGAAAGACTGGTATCTGCGAGTGAACTTATCAGTAGTCTAAAGCAAGCTCTTAGTTGGTTTGAAGGGACCGAAAGAGAGGACCTAGGTACGGAGGTAACTAAGATTGTACCAACTAACGCAAATGTTATCACAAACTTGGACAAAACACAGAAGATGGACATGAAATCGGCAATTGTTGGTCTATCTGACTGCACACGTCTACTGGGCGGAAACCGCCTGTATACACAAGAATGTGATTGTGAAAAATGCGGTGCGGATGCTGACGAGGAAGCCGCTTCATCTGCTAAAACCTGCACTCGTCCTGATACATGTACATTGGCGCTTACACAAGAAGGCTTCTCGTCGTATTCGATGTTATGTGTACTACAAACTCTGATGACATCCACCCTGAACGTAACACTCGCACATGATATATTCCGTGTGGTACATTCGGACGAGAAGGGGGAGTGGAATATGAGAATTGGTGCACATGCGCTTCAGCAAGATCTGTTTTCATGTGCGTGGAGTAATACGTGGGAGATAGACCCTCAATTTCACGTATATTTTCATTCTGTGTTACGTGTTTGTTCAGTGGTGTCACCATATGTTGGCTGGAAGTGCACTGGACTAAAAAGGTTGGTGAAACAACCTAAACAACTGCCCACGTCTACACGCGCACCGACACATATACCAATACCCACACCAGAAAATCAATTCTCATCCCCACCCGAGCCCATGGAATCCCCCTCCAAGTCTTGTAAGACTTCACATCGAAGCATGCATTCAAAGGAATGCCAAAACACACATAAGCAGAACTACCTACAAAGAGACAGTAGTTTGATCCCTCATTCGTCAGTTACTATAACAACGTCCCCTTTGCAGGTGTTAATCGAAACTTTATATGACCACCCGTTTGTCATATCGAATTCATACTTATTACTGCCCAGGCTCGTACCCAAACATGCACCCACACAAACATATACACAGAAAACACGAGCACCTAACAGCGACACAAATACGACTCAGACTCCCGCGAAGACACGTCGTTTACTACGTCGTAAATATAATGATCTCGCAGTGTTGTTACTATGGATGTGGGTACATACCTCATCATTGCCTTCTGGGAGTACATCGCGTTCGGTAGCACAGAAAATACACACACACGAACACACGTACATGCATACAGATACGCAAGCACATGCTCTTCACCGACCAGTGTATATTTTAGAAGAAATACTCTTGTCGTCATGGGAGGACTCGTGCTTGCTTGCAGAGGAGGACACACACGGCTTTGACGCTGATGATAGTACCAGTGCCAAAAACGATAATGTATCTGTGAATAGAAAAGAGAAGGTAAGATATACTATGTGAGTACTTTCTAGATAAATGTGTACATGTGTAGTATGAGAGCGCACATTTATTGGAATACATGTCTACAGTTTGGCATGCACGAGGATAGCGGCTGCATACCTGTCAATGAGTCGAGGTAATCACGTTATTGTCGGGTACGAGATTAATTGTTTAGTCCATCATATATATAATATAAGTATGAAGTATGATTGTAGGTACATATGTTTGTGCCTATGTATATTTATATTTGTATACATGTTGTATAGTATGTACATCGCACTTGTACGTACTTTCTTATTATATGCCCTCTAAAATTTGAAACTTTCACGTCTGTATGTAGATAAACATGTGATCTTGTACTTTTCCTGTCAGCTTTGTGGAATATTCAGTCGTGTTATCAAATTGTACCATGCACGACGTGGCTTCGGGCTCGATTACCACCCAGCGGATCTACTGCAGTTACAGGCGGCTCTTGCTTCATAGTTATTCCTTAGAAGTGCAATACGTCCGATTTTCTAAAACGAGAAGTTGGCAATTGGTGTTTAACCATATACACTTGGCCATAACTAGATTGTGAAATAACTCTCCAATAGCTAATCACACTTGTACAGATAAGAGCATGCGCTCGCGAGAAAGGGAGTTCATGTTCCAGAAATGGAAGAAGTGTATGATTCGGTCAGAGTACATTCCGAGTGATATACATTTTCCCCTCTGAAGCTCCCACGTCAAAATGACGTACTTACTCATACATACGTCACCATGCGCAAGATACTTCCATTCTTTCCAATGGCACCGCTGGCAGTAATATTAATAGCAAAATGCACGTATACCATATATGTGCATACTAAAAACGGTACCTGTATTATGAGTACATTTTTCACTACTACCCAAATACTGTCATGTGAACGGAGATTTTCTTTCGAACCAACTGAGTTGTCTTCATGGATTTATTTACAACCAAATAATAATAATAAAGACTTCCTACGTTGTGTTCAATGGCCATAGGCATGTGCACACAGCACGCATTGACATTTACGTTCAACCAACTAGTGAATAAACAGTTTGAAACGTTTTATCATTTTTCTTTACATGTGATTCGTCGTCTTTCTCTTATCTTCGTCCTCATAGTGTACTATTTCATTCTTCATACCACAAAACTACTTACAAAGTCCCCTCAATTAATAATCAACGGGTACATACTATACACACCACCCCCAAGCGGCCTTGTACACATACAGGTACACTCACGATATCTACACACATGGATTCTCATGCACACAATCACGTCTGAAAATATTTTTACGTTATGCATGTATGTTAAAACATACAACAAACATAAACGATAATATTACATAACTACAGCTCTTGCATCTATGTGTATCTGTGTTTGTACGCGAAGACTATCTGTATGTAGCTAAACACTTCCTGGCAAGCCTAGCACGCAAATCAGTGTCTTCTCTTTTTGGGCTTTTTCCCAGCCTTTCTATCTGCGGCCTTCTTCTCGCCGCGAAGATCACTTTTCATTCTCTTATCTACAATCTTGTATCGACCTTTGACACCACTAGGTCTACCTTGTCCAGTCTTTTTGTTTGCAACAATGATCTCTGGTGCCGCGCGACGGCCAGTTTTTTTATCTGCTTTTCGCAGCAATTTCTCGAGCTAAATGTGTGCAAATTGTGTGGTAAGATATATATGAGTGTGCAATGTCGTAAAACTACGAAATTACAGCGAAAGATATATGCATACGTACCTCCTTGCCCTTCTGCTGAGCACCCATCTCAGAGTTAGCTACACCCTCCATCTTCTTCTTGATCTGCTCCATTTTTTTATCAGATTTCATCTTTTTACGAGCGCGTGCCTCTGCAATCTTTTTGATTGGTCGAGCGTTTGCATCCTTAAGACGGTCCTTATAATACGCCAACATATCCTTAGGTATGGGTTGTTGGGGACCTGTTCCATGAATATGAATTCAATTAAGTATAACGTAGACTTGCCTGTTCGTACATGTGCTTGCAAGTACACTAGTTTTGTACGTATCATGTGCGAATTTATATGTTTTACTATGAACGAAGGGTGGGCATGTACTTTACTCAAACTCAGCTATACACATTTCTTGCACTCGTATGTGCGTATGTGTGAGTGTGAATTTTTACCTGTCTGGTACTTCTTTTCGTGGTCGACAAACCATGAAGGCAGATCTTCTTCTCCATTATTGTATCGGTTGTACGAGTCGTCGATAAGAGCATCTCGTGACTAGAGTAGGAACGAGAAGATACTAGATGTTACAAGTGCACTACCGCAACTGTGAACGGCAACATTTAACAAATACAATAAAAAACACATAAATGCACATCTAACATCTAACACATTTGCATACATACGCAGAGTACAGATAACATAGATGAGTGCATGCCACATACGCACAAAGAAACACACCTTTTTCTTCAACAGGAGTGTTCCAAGGGCGAGTCCTTCTGCATTAAGGGCCTTTCCGTTCGTCTCAGCCACCCCACCAGTGTAGCTAGGCTCATCTTCATCCTCGCCCTCACTTTCTGTATCACTAACGTACTCTTCTTCGGACACTACTTCAAAGTCGCCTTCGTTGGCCTCCTTTGCCACCTTGGCCTTTTTGTTTGCGTTCTCCGTCTGTTGCTGCTCCATGGTGAGTGCGCTAACCGCATTTTCTTCTTCTTGCTTACGTTTTCTAGACGCAACAAGTTTTGCCACAGCTCCGATCTCCGCATCCTCGTCATCTTCATCATTCAAAATATCCGTAAAAGCAGACTGAATTGTATACATGTGTGCACGTAGTGTTAGTAGGACGTTGTGATTTATTTGTGCGCTATTCGGTTCTTAGCGATATATGTGCATGTTATCTTCGAAGTTGTGTTTTGAGATATAAAATGCGAGAATTACCTGTTGAAACCACATCTCAGTTTTCATATCCGTAGTGCGATCATCCATATCGATCAATAGTGGGTTCTTATTGTCATCATCAGCGTCTGCGTTCACACTGACGGTTGGAGTCTCATCTGCTCTCACCTTACTTCTTTTATTTTTTGCACTACGAGCATCCAATTTAGAAGCAGCCCGGCCTCCAGGCGCATGTCTGGCCTTGTGGTCCAGGAATATTTCTTCCAATTCCTGTGGTAATCATGGTGTATGTACGTATATATTGGTGTTTGTGTGAATGCCACGAAAGGGCACCTAACATGACGATGACAAAAGTGTTAAAACAATCGTGTGTAAATCGTGTTGAAGATACACGCGCAAATGAATGTGCATCTCCCAGCAAATGACACGAAGCAAACAATCAGATCGTCATGAAATTCCATGTGCAGCTATGATGTGCGTATACAAATATATGTTTCTAATAGTTATAAAAAGAGCATGTACCTGTTCACGCTTCTTCTTATACTCGAGCTCATCCGCATCGAAGTCACTGTCATACTCTTCGTCATTATCGTCTGAATCTATTGCAGACGAGTCATCACTCCAGTCATCCTCGCTGTCGCCTAAAATGTCAGGCAAGCTTACATCCTCTCCCACCTGTATTATATGCATATTATATGTGTGCGATTGAGCGTGAGTGCACGGATGTGTTGTTAGTCGAATCGATGATTGGGCAAGATGTAAATGCACACGTCTGTTTGTAGATTCAGCATAATTGCACACTGATATACATATAAACAGTTAGACAGATTCTGGTGTACATACGATATGCGCAGACACGCACAACACTCCTGGACATAGCTACACACAATGTGAACCCAAGCGCGCATACCCTTTTAAGTCCTTCTGCGTTCTTCAATGACTTAATTCCGAACAAGGTAGCATCCTCTTGTGTGTCGAAGGTGTCGCCAGGTAAGTCCATATGAAGTGCTAATCGCTCCTTCATTTTAGTTTCCAATCTGTAGGCTTTACGTTTTTTCGCTTTGTCGTTACGTTTATCTGATTCTCTTGCCTCAGCCAACATGTCTTCGATTTCGAGTGTCTCAGCTTCCTCTGTGGTCAACTTTATGGCGCCAACATCATCCTCGCCCTGCTCTTCGCCCACATGGTCCTGGAATAGTACGTGTACGAGGAGTATATGTGAGAATTCGGGCGTAGGTGAACGTAGATCCGTATGTTTGTGAATGCGCAGATGACTACGTGTGTGTAGCAGAATGTCCATGTGGGTGTAGATATGAGTGCGAGGTGGAAGTATTGGAGAGCTATACTGATGTGCATAAAGTGAGTTCGTACATGGTGAGTGCGATAGAGGGTGCACCACAATACATACACACATAAAGCTGCAAATAGCATCCTTTTGAATTGATACAACACAGACATTTGAGCAAACGTATATGAATTCGCATATGAATTCGCATGCATACGTACAAACACATACTTCATCGATCTCCATTGTAGCACCTGGAGTTGTAGCATCTGGATGTTCATCTCTCCACACCTTACGCATGGTTGTTCTCCACTTTAACAACAATTTCAGGTCTTTCTTACCCAACACCTTAAGATCCTCCATGCAAGCAAACACTTCCGCAGTTGTTCTTACGTGTGATTTAAAACGAGCGTCGTCTTCGCTCTCGTCAAAAACTATTTGGTTTGTTTGTACCAAGAATAGCATGGGATCCTCTGCATGTACATACTCGGAAGCACTTCTCTTCGTATGTTGCGTAATGTTGCCGTCTTCATAACTGTGGTTAAACATTGTTCAAATTGAACGGAAATAAGAATTGAGTTTATGTACATACTCGGAAGCACTTCTCTTCGTATGTAGCGTAATGTTGCCGTCTTCATAACTATGGTTAAACAATGTTCAAATTGAACGGAAATATGAATTGAGTTGCTATGAATGTCGGCATTTCAACGACATGAACAATTGCTTGGGAATACCAGGGACGCAACGTAAATACATTCAAATGGATAGGTAAACCCCCAAACGCAATACGCATACCCAATAGGTTGTGCCTTTTTGGTCTTCGTAGCAAACAGATCCGTTTGCTTTTTGTTCTCTACGTTTTCGAAAACGTACTTAGGGTCCAACAGACGTGGATCTAGCTTGTCGGGTGCTTTATAACCCTTGCACACAACGAAAATCTCAGCAGATACATTACGTGATGACGGGGGTTTTGTGGCGTGAACTTTTTCAAAAAGCTGGTTCAACACCCACATGAACGCAAAGTAATCCTATTGATACATACAGAAATGCGGCGATTTATGATTTCGATTTTAGATATACAGCTATGTATCAGAGAAATCGTATTTACATGTTAACGACGAATCCCAGACGCTTTAAGTAGATCTCATTGCAAGAGGTAAGAGGAAATGTTCAAAGTCAGCCTCACGTATAGCGCATAAATATGTGAATTTTCATATCTGAGAAACAGACGGCAATTACCTGAGATCGAAAAACCTTGGAAATGAACCACCCTCCTGGCCTAAGAAACTCGGTTGCCAATTGTAAGGACTTCAAAGCTAACTCGACCTGCAGTATAATCGATTAACCACCAGTGAGATATGTAGACATACGTCAGTATCTACATAAATTTCTGCATAAAATAACATTTCTGCATAAAGTACTGCCCGAGATGTGTGCCTTTGCAAATATAGGCCTTGTCTGTGCCAATGCCTGCGTGTCTACATGTGCATATCCGTGCGTATGAGGTATCCTTTGGGGCGTACGTGGATGTGTAGGATGCATACGTACTACACACATACCTGAGTGAAAGCATCGTGCACCCAAGCAGTACCAACGTTAGGTGCACCATCGTGCAGAACGGCATCTACTTGCCAACCCTTCAACTCGCGCTTAATAGACGTACGACATTTGTCTGTTGTGATATCTTCTGTCAGCGCGATCACATTTCTGAGGAATCGCGGAGGTTGAATGTGTAAACGTGTTTGTGTATATCCGAGCATGAAATAGGCGTTCAACCTTACGCGGTATGTATGTATGTATTGTATAGGTAAAGGCTTTCAATGTGTCTAACGTATAAGGTACGTTTCGTACCAGTACAAGTGAAACATTTCTAAGAACATCTCAGCATACTCATGCACGAAACATCATGTAAACTACTGCAGTAATATACAATATAGCTGCTTCATACCTGATGGGTCTAATGGGCACTCGATCGATTCCAATTATAATACTAGATGTGGGGCAGTACTTGGAAGCCACTTGCAGCCTACATGAACATTTTTTGGAACGATGGGGTTTAGTAAAAGATCCAATCTAGGCTTTACTTTGTACATACGGTTGCTCAACGTGATATATATATATTATTATTTTCTGTACATGAATCTCGGAACCACTTATATGAAACTTGAAAAACGAACAAACACAAATCCTAGGTATTTATATACAAGTTCTGAAACTCGCGTGTGTAGCTGCCACACTAACCCGCACTCGTACATACTTGGCTACACACGAACAACACATGATATTAACGCACACAACCAAACGCACACATTGCGTACAAGTGCAATCAGTATTTAAAAAATGTAAGCTAAGCGTATGCATGATCAACAGACGGATATGGGGTTCCAAATTTCATGTGGATCTGTTAAGAATAAAAACTGTGTATGCCGTAGGCTAGAAGAAAGCACTCACAAGCTCAAGTGCAAGAATCCAATCACAAAGATGAACTTTGATGCCCGCCCATGTACGCATATTGATATACGTATATATATATATATATCTAAAACAATAGTTATCATACCAACCACCGGGGGCGGCACACAGATCCAAAACGCATCTGGATCCGTTCAAAAAATCAAACTTCTTGTTCAATTGGACCAATTTGAACGCAGAGCGGGCACGATAACCTTGCTCCTTGGCCATATAATAGTATTTATCCAATCGCCCCTTGGCTGTCTTCTTCTGCTGACCCATCTTGAATGTCTTTGGCTATCGAACAGGCTGCAACAATATGTATATCTAAGTATGTGTATTGCTGTGGGAAGACTCGGTGAGACGCGAACTGCATCCAAGGTGTTTTACACCTTTGATGAGCGTGGTGAAAGTGTAAGCGAGCAAAAGAAAGGGAAATTATTTGCCCGTGCGGTCGCGATAACGTATTCGTGCGTGAGTGAGTGTGTGTGAGTGCGTGTGTGCATGTGCGTGCGTTTGTGCATGTGCGTGCGTTTGTGCGTGTGTGAGTGTGTGTGTGTGTGTGTCATTGAATGTGATCTCAAACGGTTGCCACGTGCGTGTCCTTGTCACTCATATTTTAAGACTGAGGTAATTTTTGTTGAAGTTTCACATTTCTGGATAGTGACTTCAATATTTTCAGATAGTTCGTACTATCCGGATATTCGAAAACACATTGTTAGACGCCTCGTGCCAGTCCGAGCGATCCACGTGTAATTGTGCATAACTTGGCACGTGTAAATAGGCATGACTATAGTTGCATACTATTGAATCCTATATCCGTCGTACGAACTGGTAATGATAATAGACCGTTTATAAGTAAAGGTGTATACAAATTTAAACCACTTTTATATAGTTTAGACTAGTTCAACAAATAAAATATTATAGATTGCTATCTTTCTGTTTTAAAACCTCACAAGTAGAGCGAAGACAGATATAGTCTCAGACGACCTGCCACCTCGTAAAAGTCGCCACCGAGTGTCCATGTGTGTTTGTGAGTGCCACACATACCCACGGAAACATACCCATGGGTTACTCATAACGGGTATATAATCGGACATAATATTTGGTCTATGTCTATATCCTTTACTTTTACGTTGAAAAGATGTATTTATTGCATAGTAGTAGGTTTTGAGATTGTATATTCAATGTATGCATATAATTATGGCGCTTGAGAGTAAGGTCGGTTGCAAGATTGCTTAAAAATTATAGTTCGAGCCGGTGCTGTCTTCGTGCATTGGATAGTCGCTACATATCTAATAAGTTGGACCCAGAAAATATTGAAGCAACAGCCCTATGGATGTAACGTACACAAAGAAATATATATGTCCCGTATCAAGGAGATTTTTACTATAGACTATATCTACGAGACCAGCATGCTTATTGCTAGCAGAGCTTCTTATCTTCCACTATGGTTGTATATTTAACATATAATGCTAAATCTAACAATATGAGTTCGAAGAGGTTTTGCTCAACGGCTTACGCTGTTGTGATTCAACAAGGGATGTCTCCATGGTTTTCCAGGTGCTTGTACCCTTGGACGCTCAGTCACAATCATTCACTCGCATGGACGGATGAATCGACTGAGCGTGTGGAGGATATGCATAGACTCCTTGTGCAGCGTATGATGTGCACATAAAGGCAATGAACGCATATGAGAATTAACGCCGACCGTACATCTCTTCGTACGTAGCGATGATTTGGCAAGCATCACTAATTATTCCGTCATGTGAGTTAATAACAGATTATGACGGAATAATCAAGAGGTACGCAAACAGTATTGTGTTTCGCACAACACACACACACACACCCTCGTAACCTGCATTCCTACATTTGTGTCCACACTGCTCAACTTGGATACAATATATTTCTGACGATATCAGAACAATTAGATAATGCCGTCTCACAGTAAAGACTTCCAGAAATCGGCATGGGATCTGCTTTTCCCTCTGTTTTCTGACATCTCGCATGTTCGTACTACAAACGTCGATACGAATATAGAACCACGCGCCCCGGCACACGTAAACACAGAGTATATCTCACTAGCAGAAAATGCCTCATCCACACCCATGAAAATTCACACTCCTGACATTGACAATTTGGAATCTGTGGTGCTTTACGTGAATAGCACTGAGACTGAAATGGCGGCGTGCTCTGTCATAGAAAGGGCAGAGGTACTGGCATATGACGTGGAATATGTTAATATTCGAACCTGTCCACATGTATGTGAAGCTTCTCTGGAAGCATTGTCCACAGACAGGGTGACTGCTCCCACTTGTCTTGTGGACATCCAATTAAACAAACATCGTCATGCATTAATAGATGTGAGTGCGCCCTCAAAACTTGACAAAGATCGAGATAGATGTGAGTTTTGTCCCATGTCACAACCCTCCTTACTGCAAATCGCAGTTCTTCATAGTTCACGCATACATCTTATTGTGATTGATATGTTCATCGTCTCAGTACATAGTGTAGAGGAAAACATGAACATAAATGTTCTTGCACCAGAGAATGTATGTGGCCACTTGCTCTCGAAAACTTTGCGCAAAGCTCATCTTGACGAGTCCATATTGAAACTTGGTTTCTCTTTTCAACAGGTGTGGTACTATATGATTATGCTTTCATTTAGAATGTTTTGTTGTGCTGTTGAATGCTCAACTCTGTGCGTTGCGCAAGAGAGTCTGTCTAAGAATTGTGTCTTTCGAAGAAAGAATTTAACTATAGAATTATAGTACAGTCATGTTCGAAGGGGGCATCAAAAATTGAGGATCTAAACAATATGTTTTGTTACGAAACTATGAATGCACATAAACGTAAGGTTCTGGTAGCATGTACGAGACTATTAGCACTCGAACGCTTCACAATAATGTTTTGTACACACACAGTTATTGATACTATCAAGTACGTTTCGTTGTTTTTACACTTCACATGAACTTATATCATGTTGCAGGATCATCGCGTGCTGTTTCACGGGACCAACCACTCGGATGTGTTTGACAAGATTAATAACTTTATAGACGTACAACAACTCTACACAGAAATGCACATTCGTTCACCACTCGATACACCCACATCTGCACCCACACTCACTACCACACATGAATATCCCACACCTTTCAACTCGCCATCTAGTGAGCATGTCCCAGCAGGGATATTGAATACATGTATATCCAAATGTGGAAGTAGAGTCACCCACACAGACTCCACCGTACGCCCACAAACGCATTCATCAACACAAACAACCGCTCTCAACCCTCAACACTCAATTCAACACGCAAATCCACTCACACTGGTTCAAAAAGATCGACAAGAGCAGAAAATACAGAAAAAAAATGACAGAGATGGACATAAACCGGTGAGAAAATATAAAACCAATCGTGCAGAGATGACGGGCAGCAATGGGCTTCAGGCTTGTGTATCTGTAATCTTAGATTTGTACATGTCGAAAAATAAACAATGTAGCGACTGGTCGATACGTCCGTTGTCTCCTGAACAAGTGCGCTACGCATGCATGGATTCCGCCGTTTTGATCCCGTTGTATTATGCGCTGTGTGATGCGACCGACGGCTTGGGCGCGAGTGTGGGTGCAGGTATGGGCGCCGGTGAGGTTATGATTGAGAACTACCGCGCGGGGTCTAGCACGCTAGTACACAAGTGTGGAGACTCAAATGGACACACATACACACACACACAAACACATGAATACATACTGAGCCCTACATACCAGCACCCAGTACACGCATACTATCTGCACCCACAGGCAACAATATACAAAGCAGTGCCAAAGGTGAACATATGGTTACGCGAGTACGTCCATACGAAGACCTTAACAATTGAAAACTCCGAGGCAAGACGAAAGAAAAGGGCAATACAAAAACAACGTGCTCCTCGTTCGCTTGATTCTGTTCGATCAATGAACGTGACGTTGAGCGTGGGAGAGGAAAAGAATATAAATGTGGAGTGGAGTGATATCTTTTACACTTTGAGAGAGATGCATCGAAAACGGGTTGTGCGTGCTCTTGAAAAAAAGTCGAACGAGCATGAAGAGGATGTTGAGGGCGAGAATGAGAAGAGCATGATTGTGCATGTTGATAATTTGGCTACTGGTGTAGGAAGCATATCCATGATGTCGCAAAAACAAGCTAACACACGCATATATATGGGCAATCAGACATATACATATATGCGTTCTTGGACGCGCACTGATATTCATGCACTCACAAACGAATACACGTATGGCACTGAACTGGAATATCCGCTGTTCGTATGTGATGATCAATCGGAGGGGTTAGCACGTCAGTTAAGAAGTTTGGGGTTGAATGTAGCCTTTGTCAGGGACTTTGAAGAGCACAGGGGTGGGCAGGGACATGTGATTGAGAATAAACATGATAATGAGAATGAGAAGTTGGGTTCACTTACAACAAACAATGCACATACAAGCACGCCAATAGCAGGGCATATAAATACACACGAGAACATACAATCATCAGTATGTACAAAACTCTCACCGCAGATACCAAAAAAACAAGTAAACTCTCTCACGCCGACACACTCCGATAAACTCTCATTCTTACCAACGGAACGGGAACAGGATGAAGCTCTAGATGGTACGACTTCAAACCAAAACAAGTCACCTTTCCCACATACTGATGCGAACGAACACGGACACGACGTAAAATTCAAAGATGGCGGAAGTGATAATATCACTCACAGTGACAATGGTAATAGCAAGAAGAGCGGTAAGCTCACTTTTGCCCAAAAAAACGCAAAACACCTTCGAACTTGGCAAAAATTGATTCGAATAGCCGATACAGAAAACAGAATTATTTTGACCCAAAATAAACGAGTAGGGCTGTCCTGTGGGGCGGCAGGCTTACGGGTAGATGATTTAAGCATGGATATGAAAGCATGCTTGGCTATGTATGTCGTGTCAAGTCGGGATAAGTACGAGCAACGACGCGAGGTATCTGTGTGTGATGTTTGTCCGTGTGGATGAGTGAGTATTCTTGTGCTTTACATATCTGCATAAATTTCTAGTACAGTATGTATGTGCTTGTTGACACGGATGAACGTAAATGGTGCATGTTCTTATACATGGCTCTACTTCACACAAAACTCCAACCACTAATCTCTAAAGTTCACAAACATACTTGAAATGTTATTGTTGTCCAGGTTGTAAATTATTTTAAGCTTCGCATTCGAAATGATATGCTTCTTTCGCGCTGTCTTACCTGCAATGGCACGTTTGCGGGCCCGCTGAAAGCATCTGAAGTAAGCAGCACTCCTGAACTTGAACCACTGTTATATGTGTACTGGTCCTCTGCCTCCCACTGTATCTCATACATTTACTATATATCCATCCACACCATGCTTTAGTAAGCCAAGCTCATGTAATTTGCAAGTTGTACTTTATTATACCGGCGAGTGCTGTGCTGTGTAAATCTGATATAAGCTTACGTGGATGTAGGGCTCAGTAGGCTTATGCAACAGGCTGGTTGTTGTTTTGAAGGTGTCCTCAGACATACTTGTTTTCTCTCTAGTGCCGGAATGTTAACACGACTGCTTCCTCACATACGCACACACATGCCTGCAGAGTCACACACTCACTTCACGATGTCTATTATCATTGCACAAAGATTAATGTGACGGACGTGCCTACTGCCGAAGTCTTAGAAGTCGAAGGAAGAACGTTCTATCGGTAAGCGATTTCGTATTTTTTAAGGTCCGATCATTCATTAATTATGCCGCTACACTTGTTACATGTGTTTACGCTGTTACCCTCCGTTTTGATCCAACACCTGAAGAGTTTGGGTACCTGTGCTTATTGGTATATATATACCATGTTAGCCTAGTGTAATATTTAAATATGTGAGTCAGATTCAGATTCATTGTTGAGAATCGTAAGCGGTGTCTCCTCCAAGATCAATGAAGATCAATTACCCCGTAATCCTTGCCTCGCGTACACGTATGTTGCTTAAATTATGACCACAAACATCTTTGCCGCACTTACACATAGGTGTACCGGCCAATGCAAGAAAGCGACCTGGCAAGGTGGACAGTTCCAGAATCATATGAGAAAACTTGCACAAGAATATTCAAATCCGCCATGCTCAAAAGTACTACACAATCCCAAGAAAACAGTATTGACAAGCCCAAGTATAGATAGATATAGATAGTGTAGGCAAAGATAAATACACACAAATACATATAGATAGTAGATAAACATGTACAGAACTCAAAATCATATAATTACTGGGCGCAGCGATTGACGGTATGGGTTGCACTGTCACGTATACATATGTATATTAATAAATTTTGAAGTGTAGGGTACTATGCTTAGAATCTCATCTTAAGGATACAAATGAGAGCGCATGTATGTGTCATGGTTTCAGTCAGATCATCTATTTAGCCCTTATACACTGCTCACCCCTTCCCTTCCGTTTAGACAACTGGACCATTCTTAAATAATAGAAAGTCGGAAATGGAAGTGTAGTGACCATGCGATTGTTAGGGTTGATTTATTTTAATGTGCACAATGTATACTTTGTCTTGGATCAATGTGCGCCTGTTCGTTTTAGTTGAAGATTCCTCGTACGTTAAATGCTTCATCATAAAGTAGATACCATATCTATATACATGATTCACGGTACAGATATGTATTTGTATGTGCAACGACTGCATTGCATGCAAAGAGCTCAACCCATTAAAAGGTTTCCGGACGCATTTTGTTTCAAAATTTGTGTTTGCGATTTTTCATGTTTTGCACAACATATCTAGATTTTGCGTTCGCTTGCACTATGGTCATGTGAGCGTATAAGTGCACAATTTTCTTGGCAATGACGCTATCATTTCGACGCGCCCTCTCTGCTTAAATTCAATCTTACACACTCGCGCACCGACGGCAGTAGTAGAGTTCCTGCCGATGTTGGCTGAGTGGGATGACTATCGTTGACATTGCTATCGTTGATATTACTATATGCAGTATCATCCTGTGCTACGCAAGAATAGAAAGATAGTCCACACACCAGTGCATATACAACACAATATAGACAATTGTAGAATCATGTTTGTGCTCCCAGTGCTGGTCATTGTATGGCTCTTCCCACCTGTTATTACTAATCTAACTACATCAACTTTTAAGTCACCAGCGAGACGGGGAATAGGTGTAATAGGACACTTGGGCATGAAACTACACGTAAATTCATCACCTGATAGATCTTGCACTCCAATCATTGTAGTTTGTTTACCAACGTTTTTGTATCCGTTATCAGCTGGGTATTTGTACTATTTGGAGCTTAGAGCGATCCAACAAGTGTACAGAAGGCATCTTGTGCTACGCCCAAGGAAACATGTGCATTGTGAACCAATATGATCAATTCATAGAAAACAGGTTAGTAAATTCACCATGCTCTCGTTGAGTACACTCCTCAATATATTGATGCTATATACTATTCTACAAGCAAAACGGCTGGTTTCTAAATACTCATGATATACAACCAAAGATTCAAACATTTCCCCAATCAGATACGGAAATGTACCGCGAGGGAGAAAGGAGAGAGGTGGGCGTACGACGCACCGATAGAGTGTCGGGGAGTGTTTAGATTCACCTTCTGCAATAACATGGAAAACAAACACATGGTTGTGTCGAAGCACATTGTTGGGGGTTTTCACCAATCATATGCTGTAGATTGTCCACGCTCAAATTTTGTTCTTGGAAAGGCACGCGATGTTAGTTCTTCTCCAATAGTAAGGACATCCGGTTTTCGGTGATACATATGTGTTCTCTTTTTTATTGTTTGTACCAGCCTCTGAGTCGGTGTCAACTCAAGTAAGTAGTGTATACGCCTACAAATTGCAAGTGCTAACCTCGTGTAATGCCGCTGTATTTTATTGTGTTGAATGCCGTTGGGGCTATGGCTCTCTGATCTGAGAACTCCCGTCCTCAAGGTGTGGGTTAGCTGCAGTCGTTCATTGGTTTTCTTCATAGCATCTTTCATCTAGAATGCATCCTCCGTATGAAAAGAATCAACGTATTCTTACAGTGAGGGCAACACTATAAAGGTGCATGTTGACACCCTGCCACCGCGATGCACTGACGTTCATGCGACTATAAAATACTAGCTTCATTCAAACACCAAGCATCCTTTTTTTTCTTGCTAAGAAAAGCAGAACCCCTTAAGTAGTCAACATGACTGAACTCGACGTGCCGGAAATTTTGGCGGTAAGGAATGAACAGAATGATAAGAAAGAGGGTGTTGCAAACACTTCATCCGACATGGTGAATATCAACACTGATGATGCTGTTTCACTCAAGTCTAGCGATGAAGATGTTTGGAACCATGTGTTCGTAGACAGTGGGCTCAAGCTCAAGGATATGAATACGGAACAGAAGTGCTGGACCGGAGTTTACATGTTTCTCAAGCTGCTAATCGTATTAGCTCTTCTGTATGTGTTTATTATTGGTCTTGATCTTCTAGGATCTGGATTTCAGGTACTAGGTGGAACTCAGGCTGGATTAGTGTTTCGCCAGTCTGATCTTTTCGATAATCCGATCGCTGGTTTGGTGATTGGTCTCTTGGCCACTGTTTTAGTGCAAAGCTCCAGTACATCCACGAGTATCATTATTTCGATGACCTCATCTGGATTGCTTACTGTTGATCAGGCAGTATACATGATTATGGGTGCTAATATAGGCACGAGTGTCACGAATACAATCGTGTCTATGGGCCAAGTCGGGGACCCGAATCAGTTTAGACGGGCTTTTGCTGGTGCCACTGTTCATGATATGTTTAACTTTCTCTCCGTGGCCGTTCTACTGCCAATAGAGTACGCTTCGAAGTTCCTACATACTATCTCTGACGCTACAGTCGACTCCTTGGGAGTCGTTGAGGGTGGAGACGATGTCAACTTTTTGAAAACAATCACAAAGCCAGTTACAAACAGAATTATCCGAATCAACAAGAACTTAATTGAGCAAATCGCCCAGGAGACTGACGAAGCCGTACTGGATGAGCTCACAGAGCAGTCTATGGTTTCATGGAAGTATTGCCCCGATGACGCGACATGGTTTATATACTGTCCTCGGGAGAATTCATGGTCTGACGTTGCAATTGGTGGTACACTCTTGGTTTGGGCATTAGTGATGATCATGGTGTGTCTCATACTGCTGGTGAAGGTTTTACAGAGTGTTTTCAACGGCCCACTCTCCGGTGTGCTCAGAAAAGCTATTAATTTGTCATTCCCTGGCCGTTGGGACGTTCTAAGCGATTATGTACTAATCCTCGTCGGTGCAGTTCTAACCATCCTAGTGCAGTCGTCGTCAATCACTACCTCCACTCTCACACCTCTGGTTGGGCTCGGTGCTCTAAAGCTGGAGAAAATGTTTCCTGTAACATTGGGTGCAAATATTGGTACTACGGTCACCGGTATGCTGGCCGCGCTCTCATCGCCGGACGTGACTGAAGGGCTTGTTCTTGCCTTCTGCCACGTGTACTTCAACTTGTTTGGTGTAATAATATGGTATCCAATCCCTTTCATGCGTGCTGTCCCAATATCCATGGCGCGAAGCATGGGTAATATCACAGCCGACCACCGATGGTTCGCAATCTTCTACATTGTTGTGGCATTCTTCTTGATTCCGGTGGCTCTCCTTGGCTTGTCGATGGCAGGGTGGCAGGTGTTGGTTGGAGTCTGTGTGCCCATCATTTTGGTTATCATTTTCTTTGCCGTTGTGTTTGCGCTTCGCAAGCATAAGCCTGAATGGCTTCCTCCGTGGTTGATGGAGTTTTACTGGTTACCCACATGGATGACACAAGAACCCGCTTTTATGGTCAGGTGGCACGAAAGGATGCAAAAGAGGGTTGCACAAAAGGAAGAAAAGAAGGCGCTTGACGATGCTGTGAAGGTACCTAAGCTGTCATGGAACGATAAGATTCTCAATCACCTTGCAGATAAGGACGAATCTTCGGACGCCGAGATGGCAAGGCCGTCTCGGACTGGATTTGGAGAGACTCCATCCACTGTATAATATATCACTTGAACATAGTTTGTATATACTTAAAATTTAGATAAAAATATATTCTTTACCAAGGTCTAGTATCAAAACTTGTTTGAAAGAAGGTTTATGTGCTATGATTCCTGCGGTAAAGTGCAGCGTCTGTTGTTTTCATGTCGACATGTTAACGATGAAGAATAAACTGTTGTTAACAGATCCTGCAAAAGCTCGCATTAGCTTGACACATTTTTTACATAATCGGTGTCGACCGCAAAGAATTTTGAACAGACAAATTTGAAAGTGATGGGCACTTACCATAGACTCCACAGTACCGGTGTTTCTTGAGACATTTTGCATAAAGGATTGGGTTTTGAGTAAGCAGAGGATACCCTAAACATGAAATAACAAGTTGGACAATAGATGAAAATCTTTCATTTTTCTTGTCTTCTACCCAAGTTCATGTGTACTTGATTAAGTGTCAGTTCCTGACTGCAATTTACAAGTACTTGTCCTTGTCTCGCGTCGATGAATGTATGATACTTCATTTACACTATACGAACAATGATGTAGGTAATATGCTAATCTACACTTTATTGCTGACGCTTTTGTGTTCATGTTGTGGAGGTATTTTCCTTTTCTCGTCCTCGACTGACTCAGACACATAAACGTATGTGGAGGGACATTTCGCACTTAAGAACGACTTGGAGGGATGATCGTAAAGATGAGCCAGTGCAAGTTCATACGACCCTACACGGAACGCAAAAAAATTCACTGCTGCTAACTTTGTGGTATTGGCATCAACTCGTCTATATTTCACACGAGAAGTAAGGCAGAGGAGGAAAAGAGCATTCGTTAGTATATTCGAGTGTAAGGATGTGTAACAGGTAGCGATAGAGGTGTACATAAGAGTTCCGGATCAACGCAGGATGTTCTAAAAATAATCTGATATCAGTATTATCTGATCCAAGATAAAAACATACTTGAAAAGACATATTCGCACCCTCGCACCTCACATGAACGAAAATTTCTGAACTGTACAACAACCATCTCTTACCCAAGATACACGGTCTCATCCAGACAAACAAGTGACGCTACTGATTCGTCTTCAAGCATTATTGCTTGTGCATCTGTACATGCATGAAGCATGAAAGGGAACGAATACATAAGTTTGTGGGATGTCTGTCTGTCTGTCTGTCTGTATGTATGTATGTATGTATGTATGTATGTATGTATGTATGTATGTATGTATGTATGTATGTATGTATGTATGTATGTATGTATGTATGTATGTATGTATGTATGTATGTATGTATGTATGTATGTATGTATGTATGTATGTATCCAGGCTGTGAGATTGGAGGCCGCACGTCATCGTATCAGCGAACGAATGACACTGTGGTACTATATATATACGTATACAGTACACACATTCTAGTTGAGGACAGTATCAGATCGTAGTATGAACCGTATTGTACAAACCAAGAGCATATAGAAGCGTACACAACAATACAATACGTGAAGAAACACAAAGTTAAAAACACACAACAAACATACACATACGAAACCCATACCAGCTAGTTCGTCATCCAGAAGTACTACTCCCCTTGCATCTGTAAGAAGTGTCTTATCCTTCGAAGTGGCATCAGACCTTCGCGGTTGGTGCAAAATCAAAGAAACATCTCTTGTTTTCGATGTGGTGTTAGCGATTGTGAAATGTACTGTAAACATGCTTTTGCTATGCACAACCTCAGGCACCTGTTGAATATCAGATAGTTTGTGCCAGTATAGTATGATTATTTGCTCACTTAAGTTGAGATGGTTAGGATTTAGGGTTTACTTTAGCGATGGTGAATGAACTGCAACAAACAATTACATATAAGATCTTGTTACGTACAACGTCCTACACATGTACAATATCTGTAGAAATAATCACTAGACTTACTAATGTATGAATGAATATAGTGTTGAATGTAGGAAGCACACCTTGGTGTGAACGTATAGCAATAAGTGGGAGCCATATGTACAGTCATCAGGTTCTATGCACGTTTAGACACTAATACGTTTGTTCTAATGGACTATATATCTTCATCGCGTATACTACATCGGTATAAACAACACCGATCAAATATTCATATGCACTGGGCACAAGCCTGTGCTGTCTGCTTGTAGAAATCAATCACACCTTGACGGAGATGGAGAGTTCTGAATGAATTGCATTTGCAGCCAACAGTTGATACTGAAGCTCAAGGAACTGCCTTCGCTCCAACAGAGGAGAAACACTCAATGCAATCGATACTTTTGAATCATATATCTGCGGCCTAAGCGTATTCGTAGTCTGTGTATGAGTGTGCGAGAGAATGCATATAGATGAGGGAGCGTTTTCAGTACCGTTAACAGGCGCGTGTGTACGCTGGAAGCATTGGAATGCATGCATGTATATAAAAATACGTATACAAGTTTTGTACGTGCGTATGCGTACGAACTTGTGAGTGTCTACAGTTTGCATGTAGGGGTGGGATTGTCTTGCTGAGATTGTATGCATGAAACTTACACGCAGATCCGCTTTCTAATTACTTGTATACGCAAGTATGCACTAATGTTCCTCTCTGTGTAAGATTGTGACATATGTAGCATGTCTGTATTTTTGAATGCGGGCGTCTGTTATACATGTGTGTGGCTCGATATTTGGTAAACATGCCACAGTACGTTTACTAAGTGTTAAACTGGAATCACCTTTGTCTTATTCTCTACCCCTGTTGTGTCAGCAGAATACGGCTCGACCGCAAACACAACAGAAACGCTTTCAAATGTGTCCAATACAACTGGGAAGTCATCCCTGTGATTTTGCGTTTGTACGTTTTATTTACGTGTCGTAGTATTAAACACGAGGTACAACTGCAAGCACTGTATTACAGGCGTGAGCACAAACATACAACATTTCATTACACGTGACAATTCGTTTTGATTTTTAGGATTTTTGTAGAGCTTTTTGGTGTTCTCGTTGATACTTATAAGTAGCAGTCACAACTATATGTATAATATATATATACACTCACATATAATAACAGAAACCAACACAGTATTTTCGTTGCAATCTACAATCCATGTTGTTCTATATATATACAATTTGCTAGAGAGAAGAACTCATGTATAGTCAGTAAATACATGCAAATCTATTACACATTCTCTCATAACACAAATGTGCAATTATGTGCAACATCACTACATACCATCGTCTTGACACGTGCCACTCCATTTTGCATGGCTTTGGCAATGTATTAAGTGCTTTAGGATCATTTGCAGCTGTAATGTAGAGCTGGCAGTCTCGTACGGTAATTGGTTGAAAATCGCTGTTCTCTAATCGTATAGAGATATATCTAATATTCCCAATAGTCGATTGTTTATATGCGATTCTGGGTGCCTGAATGAGAGTGTGATAAAGTGAGTGATTATATGTATTAGCATATTCGCAGGAGGAAGCCTGCGCTTGTGAATGTGCATTGGTAATATGTAGCTTGCGTGCTTGTAGTGTTTGGATAGATAAGTGGATTTGAGTGTGTTGGCATGTTCGTGTGGTGGTTCGGATGTGCTATGTGTATAGTCGCGTAGGCACAAGAATAAACGTACACGTACATATCACACCAAAAATTAGTTCTACGTTGTAAAAGAAGCACATAGTCTATGAATTCACAAATTGCTCTCGCAATATGCAATGGTATCCATGTGAGATGCATATATACATATACAGAGCTCTCACATTCGCACTTCCGCCACTTTCGTCTAGACATGTAGCATTTGTGCGAGGATACGTCCATCTAACGCTAGTAGAAAATATCATACACCAGTACATAGGAGCAATAGCCCAAAGAGGCAAACTTACAGTTTTAACCCGAAGTACACAGTCCATCTGGACAGCGAACATAGGTTTGGTTCGCAACAGCGCATTATCCACGTTATTGACAAACACCCCACTCACACGTGCACCTTGTAAGCTCTCACTTTGAACTGGTGAGCGTGCACGAGATGACGTGGGTGAGGGTACGTCAGATTCTACGTCAGTCATTGGTTCATCATCTCCTAGTATGTCTGTCAGTACTTCTTCCAGAAACCTTTCCTTCTCAGTGGGCGTGTTATTGTGCAGTACATGGTCTGTGTTGGCCCAAGATGAGAGTGATACCTTCACATGTATGCCCATACCGCCCCCTGTGACCCCACTCTCACTTTCACTGGTGTCTAAATGCTGCATGGACTGTGCGACTGTACTGGTTGTTGTGGGTGAAGATTGTGTGATTGGAGTCTGTGAGGGTGCGACTGTGGATGTCGATGTGGGGGGCATTGGTGATGTAGCGTCCGAGGTGGGCGCCGTGCGTTTGTGATGAATCACTCCGTCGTCAATAGTACTATGTATTAGAAGTAAGAAGTGCAATGTTGGTTTATATATGTATGTACAATTGCGCAATCTGTGTGCATTCATGTTAGTGTATATGTGTAATATAATTCGCTGTACATTGAAGTAATGTAGTTCACTTTCTATCTGGCTCGTTCCACAAATGACACGAGACTACAACCTTCATGTATATACCTGTTGCGTGAATTATATTTACGCGTGCGTGTATATATTTGTGTGCCTGTGTGCGTTTGCCTGAGTGTACGTGAGTGTTTGAAGTGTGTCCGATACTGTTGGTTGCGGAAATGTATAATTCCATACGAATGGATGAGTCCGAAATATGCAAATGGACGTACAACTGCCCGCACTCGCAAACACATATAATCGTATGTGCTACAGACTTGGCAACGGCTGAGAGACTATTCCGCATCCAGAGTTGTTTTCCATATAATGTATACATATACATCACACTCATGGTTACTCTACAATCTCATGAACGAAGAGAGATGTACAATTTCACACTTACCGATAACGATACCAGATCGTATTCATATCGCATGCACATACGTATGCACGCTTTTATGCACACGGGTACCCAATACATTCAGACGGTATACCTTAATCTGCGCAACGATGACTTGACTAGATACACGATATCACCAGCGTCCAGAGGAATAACGGACCATGAGCATGTACTGTTTGTTTGGGTAGAAATAGAATGATTACCATCTACTCCGTTCGAGTTATCGCTGTTGTTTTGGTGTGAGTCGGGACGGTTGGCAGATGACGCAATACCAGTTACGATCGTTTCCGGTCTGTACACCTCGCTCATGATGGACATAGGCGTGAGGAGAGCGTTGGATCCTTCATTCTGTGCGAGTTCATTAGGATATGTACATGTTACGTTGTGTATATATATATATGTATATTGTAATCATACATAATAAAAAACGGATCGCTTGATGATGTTTCGTACTTTGAACAGTGGATGTTTATATAAATTCATGTCGTCCATTGGACTCGGTGTTGTATTGTACCTAATAATCATGGGTACAGACTTATGTATGCGTACGGCTCAAAATATCCAATTCTAAGATCATCTCTACACTACATTTATCATGTGCATGAGTTCACGATTGTGTACGTTCATACAATATTGAAGTGTACCTCTTGAACTTTGTCCATGTACATACATTCACGTATGTAAAAAAAATGCGTAATCATTCTAAACGATGTAAATACAGATGCAGCCAGAGTTATGTAGGGGGGACGTACGACATAGAGTTGAATAGTACGACATGTGAATAGCCGTCAAGTATACCTTTCTAGATGAGCCGATGATTTGGTCAGCATTGCCACCACTCACAAGCACTGATTCAAGATTAACTTCAACTTCCAACGATGATTGCTGCGTATACCATTTGGAATACTCTGTGCTGCCTTTTGGATGCTTTGTGTGTGCGTATACGTACATATACAACGTCTAAAACATGCAAAATAATAGATATAGGAGTACGTGGTCAGTATAGGAGAACACACAAAGATCTCTTGGTGTGAATTGTTAGTTGAAGCAGCCGTCGGTTCGAAATTTATTGCTCTATATATTACCGCTATGGAAATTTCAACTTTCCTACATTGGACTTATATATACAGAAGTACGAACTATCGTGTGGCCGTCGATCAACAAAGTAAATACAGACACTTCTTTTGGGCCACAGGCAATGTCGCGCTGATCGCTAGAGAAGGACGAACATAAGATTGAAGAACAAAAATTCTCCATCAAGAATACGCGGTCACATACCTCACACTGAAAGACATTTTTCCGATTTACGATTAAAGAAGGGTCGGAAGGTGGGTTGTCGTGGTAGTTGGACGGGACGTACAGCGAGAAGCTCGATGCTTCATCCATACTCAAGTTGTGCACTGTAGGGCGAGGATAACTATTGCATGCATGTGCGTCCTAATGTGCTCATGGGTGTGTAATATTGCGTGCATTGAGGGTCGAACGTAGAGTTGGAGAGTGTAAACGCACACGGGTAAACTCACAACATGCTTCTCAACTAACAACGTACGTGTACGCGTTCGTCAACTGCGTGTACGGTCTCGGCTCAGTACGTCGTTATCGTCTTATGTCGGAAGCACAGTCCTTTACGGTACGGGCGATTCGTCAAGTGTGCGAGTGCGCACCCGTCTGTGTGTGTGTGTGTGTGTGTGCTTGCGTGAGTCTATGTGTGTGTATGTCTGTGTGTGTGTGTGCGCGTGTGTGTGTATGTTTGTGTTTGTGTTTGTGTATATCGTTGTGCTTAACGCGCGACATGACGGAATAAGACTTTCGTTTCAATCGGAACGTACGGCTCCAACTGGTAATCCGTCATATGACGAAATAGGTGTTTAACGGCTGATAGGTTCAAAGTATATATATGGACTCGATTTCGTATTTTAGAACAGCTTATCAATAACGGTTTTCAAAGTACAAACATAGATATAGTGGGGGTGCGGTAAGTCATTCCTATGTAGCAAGAAAGGTGTTTAAAGTATAAATACGGACCCGATTTTGTATGTTTTTACAGCTATTTATCAATAAAGCGTTACAAAAAAGGTCCAACTATTAAATTAAGTGTACTCCGTTATACGGGTTTACTGTAAGTAGCAACACATACAGAGGGCGTAGCTGTGATCGATTGCGAAGAACCTCACGTGTATATTCATACGCGGTGGCTTGTACATCGGACGCTAGTAACCTCAGTCATATTGTGCTTATTCTTATCCATTTTCAATAAGTGCATACTTCTCAGTAGGACTGTTCATGAATCCGTTCTATACGGAAGAGTACAAGGTTGAGTGAAGTGGATTCAAACCTGATAATATATCTAGAGACACTTGTACACACTCCCACACATTTGCCCTCACAAACTTACAACAACCCACACCATGCACTGTCATATATAGTTAGTTTCTGGCTACTGCATGTTTATATCAACTTTTCGAAAGTAGACTACTTTGGTTTCTAGAAACAAGGGACGTTGATATAATCTGAGGTTTCACACTCATATTTCTAATATAAACATGAATACTTACGTGCATGTGCACGTATGTATGTGACTTTAAATTTTAGTACATGGCCCAACAAAAACGGCTACTGATATGGATTTTTGTGTTGAAGTTCTTTATACATTTGCGAATTAAATATGGAAGCAAAATATATGTCAAATTGTTGCATACGCATACACCGGTGTGCCTGTTCACCATCTACCTTTTCTCACATGGTATGGTTATATGCAACCTTGAACCTTCCATGCACATTCAAATAAAACATTAAGACGGATTTTCGGTAGACGGCCGAAATCTGTTCAGATGGGGCAATATACAGAGGTTAAACGAGCACTCCAACGCATAAGTCTCACCCGTGTTTATCTTTCCATGTGAAAGTATACACACGGATTGACGACAATCAATCTTAGCGCGCGTCAATATCGAAACTTAAATCATTGGTACGCATGTACATCCCAGTAAAAATAATTCCGTATTCTCGTTTCTTTAAGGTTCACTAGTTAGATCAAACAACTAAATTCAAGATGCATAATGTCTCTCATTGTGTTGTCTACATTTCACTCACAAAGAGAGCATGCTTATTTTCGGCGTATGATTAAAAAGCTGATGATAGATGTGAAGTTGGAGCCAACAGAGGCATAAACTATTTGTGAAGAAAGAGAACCGCACCTCATGGAATTATCAGTATCCTGCAATGTTGTTCAAGGCATGTGGCAATTCAGAAAGTGCAAGGGAAGGGTGAGTGAATTTCTGGGCAGGGATATTCGTGTGAACGCGAATAGACGCATACCCATTTACGAACATGGACATGGACTTACATCGATGATAGTGTTGATAAACATATATCTGGTCAGACCTTAAGAACAGGTGTGTGTATGTATGTATGTGTGTGTGTGTGTTTTGGACGTACGAGTGCATCTTCAAAGTGATGACTCAGTTCTTCGTTACACTTAAAATGACAGTTCGCCGTTACGTGACTCAATGACACACGTATGCGCTTAAATACACACATATACCAACGACAACGTTAGTCACGCTCTAGCCTAACCGGTCAAGATGGAGTTTCATCTCCATCGCTCGATACTGCCACTTAGGTCGAGCCATGTGACGAACTTCGATCTAGCCGTAGTGGCTATACTGGCCTCTGTGGTGGTTGCGTTAATGATGTATGCATTTAGGTTGGTTACACAACATGAAGCGCGTCGGCGCTCACTATTGCCACCCTTGGATAATACAAACCCACTATCCATTATGAAAGAATCGTAAGTTATGTGTATCGTTGTGAGTACAGAGACATGCAAGAATATATGTTAGCTTCACATATATTCGAAAGACTTTTTACACTGTTGATGCTAAATTCTGCATTAACTTGGGATGTGCCAGCAAGAGTCTATTACGTGTTATAAAAAGTTAATGCGCGTATGTAGGTTTGTACTTGAATCAATATGTGTGTATGCGTGTGCGCGTGTGCTAGAAGAGTTCATACTCGTACGCCTGTTCCACACTCACATAACATGCGCTCGTGAACTGATTACTTCTGACACGACTGTGCGTAAATTCAGTGCCAGCCCCGCCGTTTCCGTAGGCATCAAGCAAAACCCTGTTATAAAGAAGACCACGAACGGACAAGACACTGTGAACTTTAAAGGCAGCAATAAAAAGAAACTGCAGCCACAGATGGACTCTCGGGTGAGTGCGGGTGGTGTGTGTGTCTGTGTCACTTTACATTGTATGCATGTCTATGCATCCCTTTTAAAGTCTATGTGGTTGTGTATGTACGGGCGTACATGCAATAGCTAAACAATCACCAAACGTGCAATTACTTATTCGTACGTTCTCAGTCATAACTCTCTTGAGTGTCTGCTGTGTAATAGTCACCGTATGTTGCGACATGGACCAACTGTACATGCAGACATATTAAGCGCACGTACCCATTATACTCCTCTGGTGAAGCGAAATGCAAACGCGCAGATAAATAGAGATATTATTCGCGTATTCTTAAGTTGATGCATGATCACACTCACACATACATATTTATACAATGGTACAGTAAAATCCCTTCCACTTTCCATCACACGCTTTCGACTCACCTAAACCCACACTCAGTGGCCTGTGCACTAGAAATGGGCGTATATGTTTTAGCTACCTGTATCTGATATGAGATTGTCTTTCCTACAATCATAGGTACCTATGTACATTCGCGAGGGTGTTTAAAGCGTATAGACATATAAGCGTGTTGCGATCAATGCATCCGCGCAATATCCTATATATATATATGTGTGTGTGTGTGATTGTATGTATCGATATGTGTCACTAACCAGTGAGAATATATCGTACAATAGGCAAGAGGTGGTGCAGTATGGGATTGTGCAAACCGTAGTATACCTCTACGTACGCGCATGTTCGGGAGTAGATGTAATATGTATATAAATCTCCAACATTTGTGTCCAATTGAAGAGCATACGTAGTGTACAGAGATAAATATACACATGCACATGTTAAAGCTTAATCAAGGCTTTGTGTTAATTATACCAAGTATTGGTTAAGAGCAAAAGGCAATATGTGTGTAACACTCGATGCCCAGAGATATATGTATACATCTTCTGATAGCGTAACCATAATCATAATACGCACATACCAGCACATCATCGGAAAGTTTGTGTGCATCCGTACATGCATTATCTTCTAATATGCATAAACGCGAAATAATACCTACTGTACATGAGATTTTGATTGGGTGCATGCACCATACCACATGTTTATGCAGCAACCAGAAGGAGCCGCGTCAAGTGTGAGTACGCTGTCTCAAATTCACAGAGACAGAACTGACACCGGCATGGATGATAGACTAGTTCACACTGCAAAGTAGGTTCAATACACGTTTCGTTATTCAAATTTACATGTATGATCGCAAGCTCTGATTCACATGAATTTTACTGTAGCTAGGTAGATCATCGACAAAACGTACGCATGGTAGTGTAACGCATTGATCACGTTCCGTACGCCACAATACGAGAGTACTGTAGCAATGAACGACTTGCAAATTGAATATATATATACGTATACTCTCACTTACGAGACAGTATTTGGTGATACGCATTAACACGATTCACAAGAGGTCGTTAAATGCACACCTATATAAGCCAAAAGTATCTACGACTGTCCAGTGGTGCAAACACGTCTGCCTTCGTAGATTTTTTGCGCTTGTAACATGTACATGCACGAAAATGTACGGACCGAAGGTGGTCGTTTTCATCATAACAAGTGTAGATGCGTGCTGACTGGATATCCAACACTCATATATGAACTCGCTTGTGAGTGAAACATACATGCCTGCATATACATGTATATTCACCAGAGCTATCCCTACACATGCACACAAATTCGTCTTTTGTACAAAGGAGCAAGAGACGAAGAATAAAAGAGTATCTTCACCAAATTGGGCGGTTACGATATGAGGCTAGCCTGAAAGACAATGCATGCCCTTTACCGCCGAAGATTCCGCTTATAATAAGAGATATGACAGCAAAAGCTGAAGGTGTATGCTTGTATATTACGTATATCTCTGTGATTATAGATGTACAATTATATTTGATTATGTTGAGACTAGATCTCGTTTGTTATATGCAAGGCTCTCGCGAACACACACACTTCAACAGGAAGAATATGAATATGTGCTTACATATATCCATATATTCTCTATTACAGTTATGCTCACACTTACAGTCGCGCTCTCACTCATTCACCTACACACTTACGCCCACACTCACGTCCACACCGGCTCGTCGCACCTACACTGACATTTGCATACAGATTGATCCTTATTGAACATTGAATGCATACGAATATGCACGTTTGACTGTAAAGAATATGAAGAGTATGCTCTGAATAACCTGTATCTCTATGTATCTTTTCGAACAGTCACTTATTCAACTTGTGATTGGTAAAGATGTCTGTGAACCTACCCAAAAGTAACATACCATAAACTGTGCCCAAGAAGCATTCAACGTACGTATTTATATTTCTTATCACTCAAACGCCAATCACAGTGCCACTAACACTCATGGTATGACTGTGTACAGTTGAGGTACCGTTCATCATGCCCAACGCTCGTACAAGGACGCATTTCGAGAATGATGAGTTCGAGGGGGATATGCTGATTAAGTTCAAACCAGAACCAGAAGACCCATACTATAAACCGTACTTCGATAATAGGAAACGAAACTTTGAAATACAAGTATGCGATTATTTGTAGGAATGAATGATACGTTTTTGTGTGTGGGGGGGGTCAGTACGAAAGACGGACTTTAAATAGCAAGGGACATGAAAAGTTGCAAGACGTTTATTATATACAGATGATATTGTATCTGTCCGTAGGTGTATGCCCTATATGGGTGTAAGCGTCAATAGACGTTAACAGAACAATGATTACGGGACACTCAACATTTGAATCCATTACCTGCGCATATGAGTGCAGATAACATTTGTCAATATTTATATCGTGTTTGCAGATATGTTTTGCAATGTCGTACTTGTACTTGTCATGTTTACTCTGAATACAAAAAAAGAACACATTCCACTGAACATAATGCATACATTTGACTCGCATACAAATGAATGGCAAATACGTAGGTTCAAGGAAGGTTTAAAAGAAGTTCAGAAGGTTATGATATGTTCATAGGAATGGAAATTCCAGAACCTGTGACGTTCGGAATGGTGGTGAAAGCCCTGGCCAAAGTCTGTTTATCTGTGGTATGTATATGTGTACATATGTACGGTTCATAGGTGCTCATCATGTATCTATGTGCGGTATTGTAATTCCATGTTTATGTTCCGTTGTCAGTAATAGTGATTGTGAGAAATTGCATAGTTATTGGGCTGTCTCGAAGATATATAAAGTCAATGTATTGCTACGTACGTATGTGTAACTGCAGTTGTATATGTAACACAAACAACAGATCAACAATACAGTCAAAGGCGTGCATTACAGTTTTGGCAGTGCAGAGGAGATGCCACATATCGTTTTCCCAATCGAAGCTTCACTTGACAGGTAAGTAATTATGTCTTTAGTGAATTTGCACATGTCATGTGTAACTATTGATCATGTCTGTACAGCCTTGGCCGTTAATAGTGTGTTTATTTTTGGGCATGAAACTGCTCAACCAGTTTTGGCTGTAATCCCTGATGAGTTTGAGGGTAGTGAATAACTTGTAACTGAATGCAGAAACATCATATACCAGTTGCAGATAACCTAGAGTATCCGGCATTGTGTCTGGATGCCCGTCCATTGAGTTGGGAGGCACTTTCCCCCATAAAATATATGTATATACTGGGTTGTATCTATGAAGACATGGTATTTATATCACACTACAAGAGAAATGCACCTCTTGTATCAGTAACCTAATCGTATATATTGGAAGCTGTGAATGCATTTTATTACGCTTCCTACATACGCACTTACACACACACACTTAAACATGTAGATAAATATTTTCGTACTCAGACAGACATATACAGCACATAATCACAAACACCTGCTCGTTATCATACATACACATACATACATATATTTACTTTCTTACTTACACGAAATTGTGTACAGGCTTGTTATTACTAAGCCAGGAGAAACCCCTCCACCAATGGGGTTACAAATGTTCCCTGAAACACTATCCAAGAGAGAGAGAGAGTGTGTTGTACATACATATATCCCTCAGGTAGTTTTTCTTGGTATCTGTCCTGGATTGTGTACGTAGATAGTTGTGTGTGACATGTGCGCATGTGCGCATGTAGCTCATTGAAGACCGAAGCACGAGTGTCAAGAGTCACAGTTGGAAACATTGTGCTCTTCATATGTGCTTGTGATATTTGTATAAATACGTACAAAGTGTGAAGAATATCATATTGTAACACTTGATTTACGTTGAATAATACGATGTACGCGTTTAAAACTCTAAATGTACACAGCCTTAATATTGAACTATGTGTTACATCTAGAACATATACAGCTTCAGTATGCATGGAATGTACATAGATTTCACTCGATGGCAAGTTTGTAACCTTCCGGGCATTAGACCAATCAGTTTAAGGACGTTTTGGGGAGATCAGCCAGTTAGACTAATAGCTTATCAAGTTAAAAAGGGGCATACGGGTATGTATATGTAACCTTGTCTTTATATTTGTTTTGAATATTCGGACTATATTTGCATGCAGATACGTGTTTGAGGAATTTGTCGTATGTAAGAATGAATAGAGAATTATTTGGTGTTGCGAACCAATCTTTATAGACTGCAATGCATACTAATACATTGTCTTCGCAGCATACGTATGCATGTATGTATCTGTGAGAGTGAACAATATAACTTGGTTGCATACATACGCAAAATAGCGGGTATTGTGATCGTAATAAAGGATATATGTTAACGAGAATGGGTTAGTACTCTACATTACCTAATTCAAGTCATGGTTTTGAAAGTATCCTGGTATTCTGGCGTGTAGATAAAGGTACGGTCCTATACACATGCATACGTATACACACGTCAAACAGGTACATAGACGTACACACACACGCACATACATGTATTACTATAATCGCACAGGACCACACCTCGATATAGATCGTAAGATGATCTTCAGATTCGAGTTAGACAACATTGGTGATAAAATAGAGGCGTGGGAAAGCCGGTGTAGCGCACAGCCCCACGCTCCTGTACTTCGTAGAGTGAAAGAGTATGAGGATGTTAATGTTAGTACGAGTGTTGGTGTTGGTGGGAGTGACAGTGGTGACAGTGACAGTGGGAGTCCCAGTGGTGTATGGAATGGGTCAGACGGTGATGAAAGTGATGTAGAGAGTGAGGCTAGTGTTGATGCTGGTATGGTAGTTAGAGGAAGTGAACGGAAAACCAACTCACGTACACAAATTAAACCGGTACAACCGTCTACTCGCGACCTAGTAGCCATACTGCATAATAAGCCAGCACTCGCGAGCGTGTGGATAAGTGTGTATGTAGTTGGCTTTCGAAGGGGAGGAGGCCTGTGGTTTGTGATCAATGGTATATATGAAAGTGGAATGAAGGTAAGAGCTGTCCGTACTGCAAAGAGTCTGCGTTTGGTGATGACAACATATGCCGAGGGTGTATGCGATGGCAGCGGTGTTGATCTACCAAAACTTACCGCTGCTGCTTCCCCCACACAACATGCTAATCAGGTACTTTGTTCGCATGAAAGACTTTGTCAACAACAAAGAATACAAAATTGATTTGAGATGTGGCTCACATGTACAATGTGGATTATAGCCAGTTGTAGAAGAATTTCGTTGGTATTAGATTCTATTTGTGACGAATACATGTTCCAGTACTGATGTGAAACAGTGAAGTGTAGTGCTTATATACCCCTTGTGCGTATACTCGCATGCATATGTCTATGGATGATATGGAAATATCCAGCAATGAATCATAGCCAGCCACATATATGGGCAAACATTGGTACTTGTGTGTCTGCCAATGGGTGATGTATCTACGTCTACTTGTCGCAATCCTTTAACAAACACGAATTTACTCAAACATCAACATCATCACATCCCTGTATGATCGTTAAACGTCTGCATATTATGTATGTATGTATGTGCGCCTGTGTATATGTATGTGTATTGATTGCAGATGAAGATGCTTTCATCTTGTCTACAATCTATTCTTAAGCAGGATGGGAAAGTGCAAGTGAAAGCCTATAACAAGCGGAACTCAATTTCCACCAATGCACATCCGCTACACGCGCCGCTATTAAGGTGGATGATGGAAGATTATATACCTACTGCTAAAGTTATGGATGCCAAGAAAGAGGTGGAATTTCACACTATATAGGCATCTATTTATTTGCTCCGCACTCACATACATATACATGTACATGTATCCAATCCCGCATGTCTCTGATATTGTATTGCAGTGAGATGTTGATAAGATTTCTGCAGTCATATATAAACGTGTGGTTATACGTCAACATCACACATATGTATATCGTGCATATGTGTACAGTCAATATGTGTGAAAATTTTCCAACACGGCTTAATTTCTTGGCTTATGTCCAGAACCCTACAAACACACGCCACTTGTACAATTATTCTCCGTTCTGCAATAATTAGATTTGTATTATTGCATACGAAAATCGTGTATGTGTATCTAATTGCATCACACGGTATTTCATTTGCATAGTCACATGAGCAAACAAACATGTAAGAATACCTCCATACATATATATCAACAGATATATGTATACCATAAAGTAAGATCTTTACCTATGTTATGCAGGATTTTGGAGTCATATTCAAGCCACGTATTGAGAATGAAACTGTTATACGTGAAGGGTGTGTGATCACTGCCAACTGGGAAACACGCTGGTGTGAATCATGGGCTGTGCTTTCGTCTCTGCAACTGTGTCTGTATGCTTCGAGTAGACGCAAACCAAACTGGTCTATCAATATGCAGAATGTGTTGTCCGTCAGTATGTCCGGGTAAGTATGTTGTTTCTATGCCAACCACATGGTTCTTTGTATGTTCCAAGTAGTTGTACACAACCAGTATATTGCTACTTGAGATACATGATTTTATCTCTCAATTTAAAGTCACATATTTTCATCAATAGACATTGTGTATGCTTGTGTAATTTTGCGTTCAGATGTGCTTTCGTGCCTAGAAGTTTGCATATGTACCTCAACCGTACTCGCACGATCTAGAACATTACTAAGTAGAAAGTGGTTCAAAGAACTTGGGAGTACATACCAGCCAGTTGACGTGTGTGTAGATGTATTTGGCATGCACCGTGTGTGGTTTGTTCGCGCTGTTGAAATGCGGGTTGAACTGTGTTCTCTACTGCCAATTGAAGCGTTTATAGTGGTTGCAAGTATTCCACGGTCATTCCAGCACAAGTACACCCGCGTGCGTATATATTGCTTGTGTGGTATTTATAGCCGTCGCTGTCCCACATAAATTTTAGATTTCGTATACGAATACAATAGTATCAGATCAGAAGCATGCGCATGTAGTAGTACGTACGACACAAACGAGGACCAACATGTCAAAATACTTTAAAAAAAATCTGAATACGTTCGAATTCATGCATGCAGTTGTATTCCACATATACATACTCATAAACATACACATACATTGAATATGCAGGCCTGGCCCTATGGATGGATATTATTTTGAGATTGAAACTGTAGGACGAGTTTACTATTTGGCGGTGAGTAGCGAGAGAGAACGAGCTGTCTGGCTCAAGTGTTTGGAAAATCGTCTAGCGATGTGCAGGAAAGGTATTGTGTATGTCGTGCATGTTTATGTATAACGCTGTGTGTGAGTTGCATATGTGTATAAATATGCGGTGCGGTACGAAATAACTCATATTCACTCACACAACATGTATTTGTATTCTTGTACGTAAGATGTTATCATGTATATGTGCACATTCTATATACCCAATTCTACCGTAAATGTAGCCATGTACTCATATATACCTGAACTAACAAACTCCCGCACAACGGCTCATATACTCCCGTGTTCTCTTGGCCTTATACATACGCATACAAAGTGAGAGATGTATTCCCGCCCCAAACGGATCCTCGGGATGTGTTTGTTGTACGGAGTAGGCGATGGGGCCGAGAACGTTCTATTTTAAATATGCGTAATCAAATCATCGCTTCAGACCAGACGAAGAGCAAATTCTTGCTCGGTTCCACCAGTAATAACACCAAAATCGACCGAAATGATGAGAACATTGAACTTGTCGATGCCGGGGTGAGTGCGATAAAAGAACCTTTGGCATTAGTCAGTGCACTGCTCAGTGATGTTCTAAACCTAGATTCTGAGTCGCCTATGAGTATGTACATGTATTATTGTGATGAGATTGGCTGTATTGTCGTGATGACGTTGGTATGCGGAGAGTGTGAGTGAATGGACGTATATATTTTTAGATTCTGAGTTTGTGTGGAGTTGTATTAAATGTATGAGTAGTTGGTTTGGTGTTGATATTGAATTTTGAGTCGCGTGTGAAGTGAACTGTTGATGTTGTGTGTATGTACAAAAATTAGGATATCAATGGATGTTGGTGACGGAAGTAGGTGTGTTAATGTTGTAGTGAAGCATTCTGCGTGGTTCGCATGATTAAGCACAAACCAGATGAGAGTAGGTGCGTGTATACGCTTGGTCATCGTGTTCTGTACGTGTACATGGTTGTATGTTTATAAATGTATATTATTGCGGTTATAATAGCCTACGAAGAGATACAATTCGGTTTCCAAATTTGGTTTGCGAAACGTCATGTGGGTGTTTTTAGGAACTGCGTCATTGTTATGCATGAGTTATTAGTCTGTGTTTTCTTTTGTATTGATAACTGAAGGTTCATGCCAATATTTTACATACTAGTAAATATTTCGATATGCTCTGTCTGTTCATGTTTATATGCCACACAGTGAGGCCATAGATTTAGTTATATGAGCGTACGCAAGTTGGGTACCAGCACTTCTTGCTAGTGGTACCTCTGTTTGGGGCTTTCTATGTAGCGTAAACTCGCACAATCACATACTTGCGAACACAACCACACCCATACACACTGTCAATGCTACATAAAGATAGCAAGACTCGAACCGCCATGAATGAACTATGCACCCCATTCACCTGGGTACAAGACGGATTCTATCGTTTTCTGATTGTTTTACCTAACTATTGAATACCCTACACCACAGCCATGCTTATTGCATTTCTGAGTAAGACTGCGCATCTTAAATTGCTTACCATCGACCAGATTTCATCCCTTGGGCATGATGAGGCTCTGTCATTTTGGTTGAATCTATACCATTGCCTGCTCTCACATGCACTCCTTCTGATTGGACCACCCAACACTGCCCGACAGATTATGACATTTTATAATGATATTAGTTACGAGATCGCTGAATATGCGTTCTCGCTCGGGGAGGTATATATGGACATGAATATGCGTAGGTGTTTGCTTGTGCGTGTGCACTATTGTATGTACGTTGTGCTTTGGTTTGCTCTGGTGTCATGGGTATTCTACGTTTTACGATGGTCATACGTACATACTTGTATGGACAAACTCCATTGTTCGCAATGATACCAGTCTAAATGGTCACGAAATTCAGTGATATGTTTGCGAACGTGTCTTTTTCCTATTCGTATTTCTGTGTTTTGTATTTTCTGGTTGTACGCTTAAGGTTTCTCTGCCCAATAGTTAAGCCGTCGTCTAGTCAAGTAATTGAGGAATAGTGCAGATTGCACTCAGTCGTATGGTAATGCATGGTGTGCGTACATTGATTTCGGTCGTTGTAGATATGTTCTTGTTGAATGCAACTCTCCGTACGTGCTCGTGCCTTACATATATGTATACATTGTCGGTATTGTTTACGTCAACGTCGTTCTCCAACAAAGTTCTCTTCGTTTCCATCACTCGTATGTCGTGATTGCCCACAATTCAGATTGAACATAGTATATTGCGAGCACCACTTTCGAATCCAGCGAAACTCATTCAGTTTATTGTACCTGGGAATTTTTTACCCCATGACGAAAGGTAGCTTCTTTTCGTATTTGTTTAGAATATGGATTTCCGATCACATTGCTCTGTAGAAAATCGCTCGCGGAACTTGTATTTACGCAAACAGTGACTCTCATTCTGTTCTTCGCATTCTCTCTGTTCATATATTCTCGTACGCTCTGCGTGGACGCTTCCACACTTATTTAGACAACCTGATTCCTGTTGGACGATTTTCTAGCTGACTAGCTCTCACACGCTTGCATACACGCGCGTACACCAACAAGTACACCATGCATATACACAGGTGAATATAAACTCGGACATTCAAAGTGTAGACTGACATATTGAGTTGGGCTCCGCAACTTCCACCATGCCACATAAACACACTCGCACGAACGCACTCTCACAAACACACTCTCACACAAACATACATGCACACATGCATACACGTGTATAGATCCAAGGTTGTACTTAGCTATCCAGACCCTCGCATTAACTTTGCTTTGAACTGGGGTGCGTCACCCTCCTCGACTGTACCCATATACAATCCAGCCCAACTAGATACACAACTGGACAAGGCAAGCGCCCAATTCCTGAACCTAACAGTTGAGGTACATGGCTTATGTTCTTATATGACAAGTGTATATATAAGTGTAAGTGTTAGAGCACATGCCCATCCTTAATTGCACTGCGCGAGTCCAACTACCGAATATTCCAACCGCGCTGTTCGTGTATTTGAATCCCGAAATATGACATCTGTTTCTGTGCATGTATTGTTCATGTATGTTCTATGACATCTGCTCCCGTACATGTATTGTTCGTATATGTCCCATGCCTCATTGATTAAATTATAGACTCACGATATTGATAGCGTGCACAACATATATTGGGTATATAAACGATTACTTAATATATTTATTTTTTTGTATTATTTTGTGTGTGTACCTATATACATGCAGTTTCTTTGTTCAAATGAGCACAAGTAATCAGGTAATCAAGACTACGGCATATACATCTGACATGAAGAAGATTGTTGTTACATGGAAATCTGTGCACGAAGTATTGTTCATTGCATACTATATTGCGCACGTAGATTCATCGTGATATTGTACGTTCTACTTTCTCATAATGGACTCAGAAACTATAAATGGCAATTCCTTTTGATCTGTATATATATATATGCCACAATACAGATCGCTCCAGACAAGCAGAGAGTCACGTTACCAAAGATATGCGAGTGGTATCCCAAAGATTTTGATGGCAGCTACCCCTTCACAACCACTTCCACACTCACAGCATCAATATATGAACGCCAAGATATACAAACTAGACAATCACGGGCAACATCAGCCAAGTCCGGTGTATCATTGCAACAACACAAGAAAACATCCAAGGTTGACCTGTTGCAATACATAGCGCGTGTGGCGAGCGAGCCAATTAAGACACAGGCCAAGTTGATCATTCTAAGCGAAAAGCCAGTTAGTTACAAATATAAGAAGGCGACTTGGAAGTTCTGTCGTTCTCTTAGTGCTGTCGTTTGATTTGGAATGAAGATCTACCGCCACATGCCGTTACAGCGTTGCATCCACAGTGAAGGGTGGACTTTCGTATCCAAAGAATTAATAAGAGCGCTCTCGAATGGATCACATCCGAAGAAGCATCTTGGGCTGATATCTTTCAGCTCATAGTGCTTGAGATACAGTGCCTTGGTCAGAACGTAGGCATATGCGATTGACGGAAGTGTTCGCGGTTTCGTCACTAAGTATAAAACGCCATCGTAGTGACCCTCAGTCTACTTACTTACAGAAGAGTTGTAGTTTATATCATGCTAAATCACATGCAAAACTGGATACGAAACACAATCGTAAGACTGGCCAGTTTAACTTAAATCTCTGTTGACAAATACTGTTTAGGGTTTAGGGTTCTAGCTGACTAAAACTATATAACTTGCAGCAATACATATTTGTGAATAAATACTTATTGAGCAAGATGTTCTAACGCAACCTCCACCCTAGGGAACACATAATCTTGTATATTAAGTCATAAAAGCCAATTAAATATGGTAATTGGACGAAGATGTAACATGAAGTATTGTATTTTCTTCGTGAGACGTACAAAGTATATAAACAGCTTTACAATTGTAAGATATACTCGGCACGATCCGTTCAATCTGATTGCTCAACTGTCCATCAATATTTAAATTCATGAGCATACATTTTAAAATGTGTTTATCCTCTCAAGTTGTACTTGTTTACTAGACCAATCTTTTGTTTGCATTACAAAAATGAAGTATCGGCGGTTATAACTCTATTGGAAATCCAACCAGTACCCAACTTAAAACCACTCGTTGACTGCAAATTTCGCCTCTACGTGACATTGACACGTCAGAAATATTTCGAGCTACGTACACATGGGATTATGGCCGTGTGTAAGTTCCCAGTTGCGCGTTTCATTGGATTCTATAAGAGTGCTTTAGTCAATGTTCGATCTATATTCCGTGTCTGTACGATGTGTATATCTATCTCTGGTAAAAACAAAACTTTTCATACATTTGATCATTTCAAGTACCTTTCAATAGAAGCACAACGGATATTTTCCCACGCTCATACGCACCTATACACCATACATACTATATGACAGATTGGACAAACTATAAATATTTTGCTCTGTCAACAGCATAATATGAATTAAAGACAGACAGTTAAGCATCCAGTACACCGTGAATGGAGTATATTGCTTTCCCACAACATTCCAAGGTAGATTTACGAGGATACAATGTTTGTTGCGCCCATACACACATACATGTTTGATGACAGACTAAATTATATCTATTTTCCTCGTGATAGCCTAGTATAAATTGAAGACGCTGATCATTCAGCATACTCCAGTGCACCGTGACTGGAGTATATTGCGTTTTGCCACAAGAAAAATCATATGAACATTTAAAGGTAGATTTAAACTGAAGCATATCTCCAGGGATATTTCTTATGCCCATACACACATGCGTATATGATGACAGATTATAATTATGACTGTTTTGCTCGGTGACGCATAGATAAATTAAAGACACTAGTCGTTGAACATATGCTATGAAAACGCAGCGCAATTGGGAATTACCGTCGGTCAATCAAAATGTTTACATTGAACTTGAAGTATTTTTTATCATGAAGATAAAACGGACGAACGTTAACGAAATACAATCAAATTTTTCAATATGAACGTTCGTCTGCTTTACTTCGTTTTGGTCGTTGTGACTGCCGCAGCTGGCATACATGCGTCGTGTAGTGACAACGGTGTATATTGCCATCATAATAAAGACTGCTGCAGCGACTACTGCAAGAATAAAGACCAAGGTCTACCCCCCATCTCGAGCGGGGTATGCCACGACAGAAGCTAAATTAAAACAGGTAATATTTTAAGAAGCACATTTGAACAGAAGACTATCTTCACGTATACATTCCCACGCCCACACCCACATCCACATCCATATCCACACCCACACCCACACCCACACCCACACCCACACCCACACCCACATCCACACCCACACCCACACCCACACCCACACCCACACCCACACCCACATATACAAGATACTCAAGATCATGCATAAGAACAGACACCGAATATTCACACATACACAATTCTCTCCTTCGCTAGATGGTTGGACACACTTTCGTACGAGTTTCTTAATTCCCAGCAATATGTGGTCCAACCTACGACTGCTCGTCAAGTGCAGATTTCGCCACTATATGACATTGTCTAGGTCAAAAATATTTTAATAAACATGACCATATATAGTTCGGTCGTTCAATAATATTGCACCGATTTCAGTCTGTATAGGAATCTCCGATTTACTGACCATGTTTGATAACATGGACATTATATTTCATCGTGTATGCATATTGTACGCTGACACGAGCCATATGGTAAACAGCTGTACAAGACGGTTTTGTAAGTTGGAATCCGAAACATAGCTTTACCCTTCCTAGACTGTACGCCAAACAAGTGGTCTATCCAATGTTCTTTACATTATGGGCTGTTCCCACCAGCTGACAGGTACAACGTGAGGATCTTTCACATTGCGGTTGAGGTGCTTACTTTCTCATGCAATCTTGCGAATCTTCAGCGAGTATGACCGTGTGTAAGCTCCCACCAGTTGCGCGTTTCATTGGATTCTATAAATGTGCTTTAGTCACTGTTCGATCTATATTCATTGTCTGTATGATATGTATATCTATCTCTGGTAAAAACAAAATCTATATTCATTTGATCATTTTCAAGTACCTTTCAATAGAAGCACAACGGGTATTGAGCATACTTCAGTGCACCGTGACTGGAGTATATTGCGTTTTTCACAAGAAAAATCATATGAACATTCGGAGGTAGATTTAAACCGAAGCACAAGGATATTTCTTATGCCAATATATATGATGACATATTATAATTATAACTGTTTTTCTCGGTGAAGCATAATATGAATTGTAGACGCTGATAGTTGAGTATATTCTAGTGCACCGTGACTGAAGTATAGTATATTAAATGAAATCATATGAACATTCAAAAGTAGATATAAACTGAAGCATATCTCCAGGGATACTTCTTGTGCCCAGACACACATAAATATAAGATGACAGACTAGAATTACATCTTTGCTCGTGATGGCATACTATGAACTGAAGACGCTGATCGTTGAGCATACTCTAGTGCACCGTGACTGGAGTATATTGTGTTTTGCCACAAGAAAATCTTATGAACAATCAATTTAAACTGAAGTATATCTCCAGGGATACGTCTTGTGCCCATACACATACACTACATACACATACACATACACATACAAATATACATCCTCGAAGTAGGCCCAAATAATAGCTCATCAAAACCTCACAAAGCCTCCCTATAAAAGACCCTTTCAAAGGCCTCTTAAGTAAAGTAAAATGTTAATCGCGGTGTGGTCAACCAACCAGATCTGACCAATGGGATCGCCGTCTTTGACATGAAATCCCGTTACGTAAAACAACAGCACAACGGCATCACACACGCACAGACACACAAACACACAAACACACATAC
>JAWQFL010000020.1:0-18379 GCA_033442365.1 Creolimax fragrantissima | reverse complement strand
AAAGGTTCATTTTAAAATGTGTATGCGTATATATATAGCACTTAGACTCCACCCTTGGCGGGCGAATTTGCTGAGTGGTGGTGTCCACGTAGATTTTCACTGTAGGCGCGGAAATTGGTACTGAAGGACTGACTGATATTGATGTTTCGTGCAGTCTTTCCGGTGACCCACGGATGGCTAAGACATTGATCAGCTGTTAGTCGCTTGGCTGGTTCCACTTGTAACAAGGCTCCAATAAGAGATTTGGCTAGGGAGATACGTATATAAAAACATTTGTGTGAAATGGGTGCGTACGCGCTCTTGTAGCACATCATGCCGATCTTAATACTATATATAATGTTCTATGGTGCTATAATATGATGATTGATAGAAGTCGGCTTGATTTAAATAGTGTCAAAGATTGAGTTTGTTTGCTATGCGTAAGTCCAGTTGCAAGAATGGTGTTGTTTCGTATTTTATATTCAGTCATGCTTGTTTTATAAGCATTGAGATAGGTTGCCATACACTATACAATGTTTAATTCATAGTGTACATATAGGAAAGATAACTCGTATGACAGAAGTACTTGAACAATGAGTAAATGAGTGAAATAGGTATACATCATACAATACCAAGTCCACAGTGTACACATAGAAATGGTAACTTGTACGACAGAAGTACTCGAACAATGACACACATATGACTGCATTGAATAGTTCCGTTTTCTGTTACGTATGCCTTACATACTAAACCCGAAATAGGGGAAATACGCTTGACTTCAAGCAACGCATACAGAGAGTATAGTTATGAACTTATTGAACAAGTATGCAAATACGTACATACCTGAAAAAGAGATTTCGTCCCATCCGTGAGTGAATTCGTAGTCACCCTTCATAATCTTTCTAAATAGCTGCGCGTCATTTTCATCATAGAAAGGAGGGTAACCGCACAAAAGAATGTACGCAATAACCCCAATAGACCACATATCCACTTCCTTTCCGTACCTGTTAAAGCAAAGTATTTACCAATTTACCAATGCAATAACAGATGCACTGCAGTTTAGTTGTATGCGTTGCTACTCGGTCCCAATTTTGATGCATACATAAGCACACATAAGCATATACGTATATATCCATGCATACCCATGTTGACGTAGAATTTCTGGAGCTACATAATTAGGCGTTCCGCAAGCAGTGTTAAGCATAGAATCTTCGTGCGTTAACTTTGATAATCCAAAGTCAGCCACCTTTATAAAAGAAAGACGAGGTGCGCTTTGAGTGAATTTATGTTACTATAGATACTTACGGACGATTGATTGTATCTTGTTATGACGTCGGTGGCATAATTAACAACGGAATTGCATTTCTTACTACTTTAATTTTGGTGCTCATGCACATATCGGTATATGGGCCACAATTCCCCATATATATTCGCCTGTTTATCCCTGTGAATGCATGCGAATAGTCATAGGGGTTGTTTTATTTGAACATACCTTGATATCCGAGTCCATCTCCTTTCCAGCAAAGAGAATATTTTCTGGCTTTAAATCTCTGTGGCAAATATCGTTTTTATGAAGATATGCAACAGCAGACGACATCTGACGCACAATCCTAGCTGCATCCTGCTCTGTAAAACTTCCCTGTTTAATTCAGAGTTAATTGTAGTATTGAGTGGAAAAACTAAGACAAATCAACAATGTATATCCTATAGCAATTGCCTGTGGAACCACTTTGGTGTACTTCATTTCGAAACATACATGATGCACAGATGTATACCTGATCTACAATGCGATCAAACAATTCTCCGCCTTCCACCATCTCCATGACCAGGTATAGTTTGTCTGGTGTATCGTACATGTCAAACATTTGAACGATGTTCGGGTGTTTAGCCCTTCTCGCAATATTAACTTCTGTCTCTATCATATCTTCTTTACCCTGTCATCATAATATTGTGCAATGAAACTTTTGTCGAAAAATTTCCTTACTCGGAAACATTTAGCAGGTTGTAGTTCTCATCCTATTCATTGTTCAATCCCACACTCGTAGTGAATGGACTGATACAATCGTAGTATGTTGTAATAACTCACTCATTAATCGGCACTCAACCCGTTCATTCTGATATATTAGTTTGTACCGCTAAAGTTTGACAGTACGTCAACAAGAATAATATCTCACAACAGATGCTACAAATTCACATAAATAAGGCATTGTAAGAGCATCATAACAAATGTACACGAACACATCAATGTACTGTTGCGAAAAATAAATTACTACATGTATGCCTCAAATGTATACCTTGCATAGATCTTTATCAATGATCTTAATCGCAAATCTCTCACCCGTGTCACGTTTGATTGCGGCCTTTACAACCGCAAAGTTGCCACTGTATATATACAAAGTAGTTTCAGGGTGAGGATTCGGTTGAAGGTACGTGGGTGATTGTTAGTGTGCATTCCTATACAAATGGGTGTGTGACTTTGTGCACACAAGTAACTGAGTGTATGCTGTTGTATGCGCATGTGAACAATTGTGGTATTCCTGTCTATAAATATGCGTACATGTCTGTATAAGGTCGCCGGTAGCTATATGGAGTTGTTGCGTGAACGTGCAATAATACATGTTTTTTCACCAAGAAGAAATGTAGAATATAGATGTCTGCGTTCAGAATAACGGTACGTATACACGATTACAATATAATGAAAATACCAATAATAAGGGTGAAGATGTGATAAAGTATTGGTGAATGTATGTATAGTGAGCACTGAATACATATAATGGGAGAAAGTCGAAATGTGCATGTGCATGCGTGTGCCTGAGTGATTACGGTGGTAAATAAATGTAAACGTCGACTTAACCACCACATACGTTCCAAGCTCTTTTCCCATTTTATAGACCTTGTCGACGTCCCCGCGACTGTGCTTGGCTTTGTATAGTCCCCCCATCTTCGTCTTAAATGCTTTCATTATAAATATAATTGTAGGTGGAGAGAAGCGATGGATCGAGAAGTGCAAATGCTTGTAGTATTGCTTTCAAAAGTTTTATGTCTTTATATGTACGTGTGGATGTTGTGTTTTGATTAAAGTATTCACTTGATGTTTGTATCCTACTTGTGGTTCGAGCAATGGATAGTTACGAGATGAATGCAACTGATGGGTATTGAACGAGTGATGCTGTGGTGGTTGGACTTCTGCCTGATGGTGTGTCTTTGTAGAAGCGACAGTGAGCGCAGTGGCTGGAACTAGGCTTGGTGGTGGCCCTTTGTATAAGAGAAGGTGAGATTCGCAGTAATAATAGACGGACCGCTGCAATAGACGAAGCACAGACACAATCACTCCTCATTTCACTCACTCACTCAATCGCTACCTTTTAAGTGAAGTTGCGTTGTGGTTACGCTGTGGTTGCGCTCTGTTGGCTTTGCCGTCCCGTCCAGCCTAGCCCAGCCTAGCCCCAGTCGGTCCCGGAATGCTCTTATCGTAGTGATCGGAGTAGATAGTAACTACAGTATAAAACAACATAAAACCCTTTAGCTGAGGCAACTACGGCTGGTATAGGGGTTAGATGCTGTGCACCTCCAGACACACTGTCTCCAGCTACACCTAGTTAACGACGTCGCTGAGAATCGTATACATGAGTAATGTTTCTACGTTAATTACATTCTCTGGCGCACCCGCATGCAAACAACACCCACAGCTTGTCCTTTTTCCGGGGTTTGGTAAGAACGGCTGTTTCGGTGGAAGATAAGAGTAATTTCCTATTTTGATGAATCGCGGTTTCAGCAAAAACCTATTGTAGAGGACGAAGGAAGGTTTTGTTGTTATGTACACTAAAAATTAACACACATCAAGAGAGGATTGATCACTTTGTAGCATACATGGCAAAGCATATATGAAGCACTATTGATCTTTGCAAGTGTCATTTACAGCATGGAAATCAATATAAATCATAGTCCACTACAATAATTGTTCCACAAACAATGAAGTCATATTGGTGAAATAGTTTTAGTTTGTTCGCCTTATTCACTTGGCTAAGGTATAGTAAGTGTTTGTATGTTTTAGAGTAGGTTCAAGTGGCACATTTATGTATGATCTAGATCATATTATCCATGTGAAGAAACAAACGCTGTCGTAAGTAATGGGATGCAGCTTAATGCTATACAATAATGCTAGTTGTTTCATCTGCCAGCTGGATAGCCTAATAAAATTGTACTCGTTGTCGATTTTCAGAACGAGTCATTCGTAAGCGTTAAGTTTTACTCTTTAGTTGTATTCTGTACGTTCTATTTACTGCCTTCAAGCCAGTTAGAGATAATGCCATATATTAGGTATTGAGCAACGTTTCATACATTTCTCAACAGAGATTCAGGCACAACCGTGATATGATGATTTTCACTTGTTCAGCGGGAATAAGAAATGGCATCCATGTGTACGTACAAGAGTGGGATATAGTATTGTATAATTCAACATACAAGGACGCACACTACAAAGGGATATATATGCTCAACTTTGATTGATACTTTGAATAAATTGAAAACTAGGTACAACAAGAAGACATTACATGTTAGTATGTTAAGATTTCTGTGCTTTGTGTGAACACTACCTTAATGTACAAAATCAGACCATAATAAGAGAAGTCACTACTGCAGTGTTCTTGTGAAATGTGACCTTCGTTAAGAATCAGTGATGCAATTTCTCTACGTATATCAGTCACACTCAATTAACGCAGCACTTGGTAGTAAACTTCCACTAGTGCAAAACTCGTTGAGTAATTAATAAAATTTGTTATCTGTACAACACAACAGGTCTTAATGGTGTAGTGGTAACATAGATGATTTCCATTCATCTGCCAGGGGTTCGATTCCCCTTTAAGAGATATTTTTTTACTTGATGAACGTACGAACTACTCACTTGATAGCATTATGCAAGCAAGCTCCAAGAAGCTGTCTGTACATCAAATATACTATTTGAGCGTATGAGCAACACCCAAGTAATGAAGTAATGAAGCTTGTGTGCAAATATCTGGTACACAAACCCGTTAAGTGGACAGACGACAACACTTTCAGCGGAATACCTTTCAGCAGAATGACGGTGCAAACTATGTATTGAGCCGATTATGTATATCTTCTCGGGTGTGAGGACACTAGATCGACAAATGCAGCTTTATTGTCAAAGTTGTGATCTTATAGTCAAAAGAGTTACCATTTTGCCATACTGAAGAATTTTGCATCTGATTTGCTCATTTAGTCAACTCTTCATCTTATTCGTAAAATTGGATACTTTGGAATAAGCACGTCTAGTGCAGTATTCATCTGTATTCAAACCGAGTGCTGTTCAACGTGTAAGTCGTGTATTGATCTAGTAGCATGACTATAGACAGACATATGTTAACCACAAGTGCCAAGTTCAAAACCACCGGTAAGTAATTCTACGTAAATCTTTCACAGAGGGATGTTTCACAAATCTCTCCTGTCTTTTGTTGTAAGGATCGCGATCGCATACAATGACTTCTATTGTATGTCAACTCGTATCATATTCTGCGCAAGTTAATCCACATATCTTCAATGTAATACGTCGACGTGTAAACTTCAACGCACTGATATACACCAGTACAGCCGAGCTGTGTACTCGTTTGTAATTCGTGGCTCCACAATTTCGCCTTAATTTATAATAAGAATAGCTATGTTCGTACAGTACGATTAACTAAGACACGTTTACTAAACATTATTTTTCTTTATGTAACTGCATGTATGATGTCATTATACGTCTGAGGGTGCGTTCATGAGTGAATCCATTGTGTTGACTAAATCATTACTTGTCAGACTGACAATAGTATAGAGGTCAGGTTGACACTAGTATAGAGATCAGACGAGCATGTCGTGTTGAAGAGTGTGTTGACCTTCAAGAGCAGCAAGATTATCACAGGGTAAGCATCTTTTGATATAAGAACTATGTATTCAGCTGCGCGGAGGTACTTGGACACAAAACACGCTCACCTCCTATACAACACAGGGTATTGACCATCGAGAGCAGCAAGATTACCACAGGGTAAACATCTTTTGATATAAGAAATATGTATTCAGCTACGCGGAGGGACTTGTACACAAAATACACTCACCTCCTATACTGTTATATACAAGTGTGCTAATTAATCCAGATTTGTTAGAAGGTTGCTATGACGATACAGTAGATCGTTATCCAAGGTGGAAAAATTCTCTGCGTGATATATGAGGGTGAGTGACTTTGTGTTTCATTGTGTTGTTTTGTTTTTCATTCCTTTGTTGTGAGTACGTGTTAAATTGAATTTCTGTTATGGGTTCACACACAAGCACTGACTATGCAGATGTCAAAAACGACTAACGACAACATGAATGAATCCGGTATACCAAAGCTCCTCGCTTTTCTTTGAACTGTAATTGAAATAGAGAGGTTGAACCAAAAAAATTAGTTGCAATTACATGCAATACAAGGAATGTACATTACATGTACATGGAACATGGTTAATATTAGAGCTCCCATGAGCTTTGTACTCTCCAGACCACAGCGTGTGTACAGTTTCTTAAATGAGGACTGGAAGAACAACTATATATATTCTCTTTCAGGTACAATATGGAACACAAAGCAGTATATCCACCAAATTTCATCAAATTCGAGTGGTCTAGGGGTTATGACGCATGCTTCACACGCATGAGGTCGCCAGTTCGATTCTGGCCTTGAAAATTATTTTTGATATAGAAATGCTTTTGGCGTTATTCAAAGAGGTCGCGAAAAAGAGAGATCACACAGTATAGCTTATGCAAATCTAACAGTATAAGGGTTTAGGGTTTAGGGTTTAAACTAACCTACGTACGGGATATTGATACAAAAGCTATTGGAAAGTTTAGAGTGTAAGAGACTACGATATTATGTTAAAATCGTGAACGACTGGACCACGCTTTATTTAAGAAAGCGAGAAAGAATACAGCAAATGTAATGAAAATCGAGCTTATAGTTTTCGGTTCGAAACACTGCAGAAGAAAGACCTAACTCTTCAATTAAATGTAATGTTTAAAGGTGAACCGCTTTCAAATTTGCGATTCTAGAATGAAGCAGGTATGGCGAATTTTGTAACCATAGTGACGCATATTTTTATTGGTTTTCGTATTTGAACTCTACCACATCCGAACAGCACATGTCCACAACACCGATACATTTTTGACTTGCAGTCATGAAGTCTTCATAGCAGCTCGTAGACTAACGCAACTCTTGCGGCAAAGGGTTTACCAAGAATTTACGGACACACAGAGACGCACGTACACACCACATGCAATTGTGCCCACACAGGGACATTCGCGCACTATAGTAAGATGTCTTTCTCCTGCGCGTGGGTGGGGTTAAGTTCGGCTTGGACACGTAGGCTGATACTGCTCGTTGGGGGGTTTTCCGTTGCTTTTTCATTCATGATTACCTTGGTGAACTTTATCGGTGTGCCAGTCATGGAGGATGGAAGAGTCGCAGGTGTAGTCCTATGCACATCCCTTTGTATGGTGTCTACGCGTGCGTGCATGTCTGTCACTGTATATTCATTTGCTTATAGCAGTAACAGAGCTGATATCGATAAACAACGACAATACAGTGTAGTATTTAATTACCATACTAGTTTATGCATGCTATGCATACCATAATGTACACTTGCTTATATTTATATTCCCAATTCAACTATCCGGCCAATAGTTTTATCCAGTTCTTGCTTATACATGCACACTTGCTTTCATTGATTAATTACATGGCCCGAAATGCATTAAATAGCGTATACTATTTAAAATATACTCATACATGAAAAGAGTTGATATTTTGCACCCCCATGAATATAGGGCACACTCTACAATATAAATCCCTCTTTGACAACTTATGTGTTGTAACTGTCGCGGTCTTGTTTTAGTGCTAAAACTATAGCACCAGCAATGATGGTACGACTATATTGTCAGCATGCTCAGGTATGAGCCAAAGTAAACGTGGTGCAACACAATCGTTGCTTACTGGTACCCGACATACGTAATGTAAAACAGACACTAATGGTATGAGGTTGAAGATAAACGATCCACTACCACTGAACAAACGACGAAATAGCATGACCAGAGGTTTGGAGAAAAGTCACGAATTGCCAAGGAATCTGAATATCACGCAAACCGATGAATATAGAAGTATGCGATCGCAGCTACAAATATACATTTACCCACAGGAGCGTGTACGAATGCCCTTAACTCGAGACCAGGTCAGTCATATGTATTGATATGTATATGATATACGATGCTTCCACTACTGAGTCTTTAAAAAGTTGCTATAATAAACTCTACCCCTCGTACCACTACGTGCCATTGTATTTGCATTTCGTAGGCAGCGCGACTCATAATATCTCCCTTTAAATCAAACAGCTGAAACTGTTAGACAAAAGGCACGTCCCACGGCTGGTACAAGAGGAAGAAAATAATACAGTCTCAATGCTCATAGAATCATACTTGTATGTACACATTCGAACAAAACAAATTTTCGCCGTGTCAGTACATCTTGCCGTGTCAGTACATCTTTCCATTTGTAGCACTAGAGTATAAGTGTGCAATATCAGTTCCGTTTCATGTGTCGCATATCACGGACATCCCATTTACATTTGAACGTGTAGTAAAAATTATCTGCAAACAGTTCTTATAGAGAACAATATTGAAATGCCATCATATAGACCCTCTATGACATCGATACGCTTGTATCACTTATCCTATGCTATACTAGCCATATATAATCGATCTGTTCGTCGTAATAATTGTATCCCCATCTTGCTCGCTCTCCACGTAGCATACCATTTCCGCGTGATGGAACATTTGCAGCTGGGTCAGTTATCTTGGACAATCTTCATAACACAGCAGGTCTTGTTACAACAAATGCAAAGAAAGCACATTTTTTTTTCATCCCGATCTCATGCTCTGGGCTACGAGCGGTGGCAGCCAATCGTAGAAGCGGTATGCGTATTTTATGTATATATGCATGTGTGTACGTACGTCTTCGTTACCTGTTGAAGGTCCAATATTGTACGGTCAAATCGGTAAGAGAATCATACTCAAAGAAGTACATGCGTATGTGTGTAAGACAAGAATGTTATTCATTTTCGAAAACATGTACACACACTACTAAAATTCGGATGGTGCTTCAATTTAATATCTATCGTTCAATCAAGTGAACAAAATGTACAAGAAACGAGTCGCAAGATGTCCATAGACGTACACATACACATGCCCCACGTGTGCTCCATGTTCAATGTAGGTGGGGTGTTAGCAGAGATGGCTTTGTCTCATTATGTACTACATATCAGTCATGCGTACGAATATTGGAACCAGACGCTAGGTGCCAATCACTTTTACATGTGTATGCACATGGGTGCTAGTGTATCTGCTTTTGCGCACAAAACGGTCGAAAAGAACGCCATCGCTGTTGTGTGTGCTGGTGACTACTCTAATCTTTACTTCTCCCCACATAAGGTAAAGACTGCTTCTGGCGAAGTTGAGTTGTTCATGGATTTGTTGTTGACCATGTGTAGGCGGGTACGTATCTTGGGAATTGTATTATTACATGAATACACTGGAAGGGTGAATATTATTTCTTACGAGGCATAAGTATTTGCCATTGACAGTGGTTTGTTTTCATATATATTTACATTTTGTACTGTTTCTGGAAGTCTATTTGTTGTCGTTTTTCACGCAGCTACGCACATGTGTATGTACATGCACTACAGGACATAGTAGTACCTCCATCGGTACAACAACAAAACATGAAGCAACAGACGCGTGAAAGTTCAAGGGAGGAAAAAATGTTCCCAATTGTACCTATTCGTACGGCAAGTAAAATAAAGAAAACACTCGCGTTTTTCGCCGGAAGATTAGATAGAGGTAGACTGAGACCGAAGCTCACAAGCGTATATAAGGACGACAAAGATATTTTAATCAGAGGTAAGTCATATTATATGTTTAAAGATATTTGCCGTACGTTATCGCGTGGGAAGACAGGGTAAAAAAAGGGGCAGTACTGCAATTCACGTTTCTTAGGGAAATAAAGTGCTTGGTGTTTATGCACAAGTAGATATTGTGTACAGAGGTTAATGCGCGAAGTAGTGATTTCACTCAGCAATTTACTTTTGAATTTTGGGAATACATTCGCGGCGAATACTGCATCGCAGAACATATGAATCCAAGTACTTACGCGAGAGGGCTCAGTGAGACAAAATACTGTTTAGTTCCAAGAGGTAATTTTTTGTGGTCCTACACTTCACTCTTTTGGCACACAGGTAAAGCATGGTTGTCAATGATTAGGCATGTGCGTTTAGGCTGTGTGCGTATGTACACCTTTCCTGTGTGTCGCCGTGTGCAAGCATGAGTGGATAAGACTAATGTTATGACTATATCACATCACAAGCCGCAATCACTAAACATTCCAACTCTCCTCATATTCGCCATCAAACAACCTACTCCCCACGGACCCGAACAGGTACAAAGGTGAATTCTCCACGTGTCAATGAGGTATTAGTATATGATTGCGTTCCTGTTATTATGGCCGACTTCTACCATCTTCCGTACACAGAGCTCGTTGAATGGTCAACTTTTTCTATAATCGTACCAGAATCTCATGTAAGTATCCATAACATACATACATACAAGCACTATGTATCAGCCTATACACAATCAGAGTGTACTATAATATTTAAACGGATAGGAGTGGCTAGTATGTGATATGCTTGTACTTGCACGTGTGTACAATATGATACACATTCGTTTTATAGTCAAGGACATGTGTAGATTCCAGCATATGCAGCCTCACATGTACACACCATATAGATATTCTTGACAAAGCACACTCCCATAATTCACCACATGAAAAATATCTAATTGCATGTATAGGTTTCCAATTTGAAGAGTATTCTGCTAGGTGTGAGCGATAAAGATTATGAATGTAAGCTTGAAAACTTGCAGAGGATCAGCTCTATGTTTCAATACCATCACCACACTCCACATGAGGGCGATGCCTTCTTTTCATTTCTTCTGCTGCTTTGGAGAAAAAGGCATATCATAAGATACAAACACCCTATTGTCGAACATTATAGTTAGGTGCTTACTATCACCCGATTCATTCAGTAGCCAGTGTCAAACGCTATAGCCAAGCACTTACTATCAGTTCTACTCAGAGATTGTTTGTTTTGTTTTCTTTCAAATTTGACTTGGTAGTTGTTTAAGTTGTCTTATACGAGCTCACAATTCTTGGTCACGAGTGTGCAGAATGCGAGCACTTTACAATCTTGCTCACCTACTACGTGCAACACTATGCTCATGCACGGTAACAAAAATATCCATGATCTATTGATGGCTATCTAGCGGCACGAAATAAGTTTGAAGAAACGTGTCTACGATGACCAATATAATACGCAGGGTTCTAAGCACACCCCGCCACCCATTACAATAACTGAGATCAGTGAAAGAATACACCATCAGTCATAGTCGACTGAATGCAACTTACTGTTCCAATACGGTGGGACTACCCACAATTTAGTTCAACGATCAATATAGCTGTTCACCATGGTGCGTAAAACACTTGCACATCCATCATTACAAAATTGGGATCAACTAATGGATAGACAATTAGTCGCAGTCGACTGGATTCTACCATTGTGTTCCAATACAACGGAAATTCAGTCCAATGCCAATCCAGTGGTGAATGAAATCAACACAAAGAAAACACAAATTCTGTCACAGTTTATCATAGACAGCTGAAATCCAGATTGTGATTCATTACTTGCGAATACCACATGCATTGTTGACGAATGCTGAGACTGGTATTGTCTAGCAGATCATAGACTCATGTTCGTACCCGTTGCTAGCGGTCAACAAATATTCAAGTGGATGAGATATCAGTTCGGATTTACAATGAAAAGTAAATTGAAGAATTTAGCTAAACCCTTGCTACTATTGACGGAAACAGGAGGCAAACAGAACCACAAACAGCACAGCACAAAAACACAAGTGAATCAACCAGATCTGCTTCAACAAATCGATTAGATATACACACATAAAATTGTCTAAACATGCTTGCAAATGAAAACTGCATGTCGTGTTGCCGTTCCGATTGTTTAAGACACTGTCATGGATGGAATTAGAAGTAAAACTAAAGATTTTTATTTTATACGAATGGCATCAATCACTTCGGTGCTTCTATCGCGCACATCGCTCTGTATAGCGCTTGTATTGGCACTGCCTAAGCTCGTGTGGGCTGTCAACCGTCAACGCAGATAACGATATATCTGTGCGTGACAAGCAGGGGTGCAATCAGACGGGCAGAAGGGCAGGTGATACATGCTTCCTCACCTCGGTCTCTCCTTTCAGTGGCTTGATCGCTCCTATGAGTCAAGTCTTATCTCTAGTCCAATGCTAATAAGATAACTGGATGCATATTCTATCACAGCCTATTACTATGGTTATTTTCTACTAAAAACTACTGTTGGTAGTCCGAGTTGCTCATGCCAGTAAAGTCTCTAGGCAGACAGGTACAGTAGAGCCACATGACTTAAAAGGGGGGTGGAAAGTGCCAATGTAGGTTAGTCGTGCCAATGTCTGGTAGTCCCACTGTAGCGTTGTGCGTTGTTGTGTCTCTATGTCGACATATAGCGCAATAAAAGGGAAAATGGTAATTGTGACAAGTAGCACCAAAGGGATTACTAATATACCAAATATAAAAAATTTGTTCCATTAGAAAGAACCACGTGCAAGCTACTGATGGTTCTATTGGTGAGATTCCAAGCCATCAGCACCCAATTTGTTTCGCGAATCACCAACCACTCCCAAACATTTCCTCAACATCAAAACCCAAAATAAAATGCCAAAACTTGTATGTATGCTTTCGCCATATCGTCCTCACAGATTTCAAAATTCGAATCCAAAAATCGATTCCGTAGTAAGAGGTGGGCTTTAAAACAAAGTCAACGAAAAAAGCTAATTAAACTGATTATGTCTCCTACGGACAAAATTGAAAATTGACCGTCTCATGTGGAAGAGATTGAAATTAGGAATTATCAATTATTGACGTTTTTTTCTGATATTAGTTTTTTTGAAGCCTTTATGAGTAGTGATTGAAGCATGTGCACCAAGACCAATGCTAACGCCAGTGCCAATACTAATGCCAATGCCCAGCCAAAGCCAAGTGACTGACTGACTGACTGACTGACTGACTGGAAGGTAATGGATGGATGGATAGATAGAGACAGATGGGTAGGTGGGTGGGTGGTACCTACGTTTGCGATGTTAACGTCGCGTGGTTGAGATTAAGCGCTCGCTCTCACTGGTTCTCCACTACTCTCCCTCATTGTCTCTCACTGGTTTATTTTCGTAGGCTATTCCCACGAGTGAGTGAGTGAGTGAGTGAGCGAGTGGGTGGGTGTGGGTGGGTGTGGGTGGGTGTGGGTGGGTGTGGGTGGGTGTGGGTGGGTGTGGGTGGAGATGTGATTTAAGTGAGTGGGTGTGAATGAGTGGGTAAGTGGGTAAGTAGGTGAGTGGGTGAGTGGGTAAGTAGGTGAGTGGGTGAGTGGGGTGAGTGAGAGTGAGTGAGTGAGTGAATGGGTGTGTCTGTGCATGGGTGGATGTCCGTGTGTGTGCGTGTGTTCGTGAGTGCATGCGTGCGTGCTTGCTTGCGTGCGTGCAACAAAAAACGATTCCGTTCGTTCGGAAAGGCCCGTTCGTCCCTTTCGGGCCCTTCGCTGTTTCAGCTGCAAGCTCAAAAGAATGTATACCCTATAATCGGTCTTCGGTCTGCACATACTCACAATCAACTCATACTAACATAATCATTGTTCCTACAGTTGTGGGTGTGATATAATAATAGTAAGTATAAGTAAGCAAACCAAAGGTTGTGGTCGGCCCCTTTTCGTTTAGCTAGGGGCTTGGTTGGAGATATATACATAATATCTTTGTATCGCACCTGTCTCTGGAACTCTGAAAATTATTTAAAGTGGTACCATTGTGTTAGGTATGTCGTGCCATGAGATTGTACGGGCTGCCCTATGGCGTACTTATTTTTTTTATCTCATAAGGAAGTTAAGCTTCTGTTATATATATTATTCAAGTATTCGTCTCTTGTCTGTCAAAAGTGTTTGCATGATTTTAAATAGCATGGTGTGATGTTTCTGTTATCTTCCTTTGTGTACTCCGTGCGCCAACGATCGGCAGAGTATTCCGTTATGTATATTGATCAACTGGTATTTGCTACACATAGAAATTGATCATTGTCTGCAACTGGCGAGAACGATCACAGCGCAGAACAGTAGTTGGTATTTATGAAATTATACATTCCTCATTAATTTTGAACTCACATTGTATGATTATAACTACTAACTGTTGTGCAGTTTTTTATTATTTTCGATTTATCCTTTCTTACATTTCACCTACCTTTGTCCACGTGTAGATCGATTATATCCCCTAACGTATTTGTGCCTTCATTCATTTTGAGGCTTCGAGTCGTTGTTCTCATACTGAAGGTATGTCGTTGTTGTCTTGCCTACCCCTCAACTCTATTGTTGATGTTTCCTCCCATTTACACAGTTGGTTTTGTTTTTTTTGTTTTGCAAAATTTAGAAACGTGTTATACATTTGTTCGTTGCGAATTTCCTGTTTCTTAATTGTAGTAGCAGAGCACAATGAATATCCTAGTTACTACTGCACATTATGAATATAGCATGTTGATTTTTCGCATTCATAAGTTGTTTTTTGTTTTTCCTTAATCTGTTTGTTCTGTAGAAAAGAAACCAGTTCTGTCGACACTATTCTAGTAAAGTCTAGCTTTGATGACAGCATCAATCGTACTATGATTTCCCAACAACAACAACATATACAACGGCAAATGATTGGGGGACAACAGTTGAACAATAGTGGCGTACCGAGTGTGGTAATAGGTGACCATCGAACTGACTCTGACATTCAACTCGCACTACAAACTGAACTTAAGGTGCTTGCGGCGGCCCTAGCCATAGAAACTTCTGCACTTCACTTGCATAATGAACACCACAATGCCTCGTCGTCCGGTGCAACGAACATCGAAGGGTTGTCCAATCTTTTGGATCAGCTGGTGAACGTGTGTACAGTATCACGCTTAGCCGAAGACTTGGACGCCGGCGTGGATAACGTTATTTACGCGCTCACGGAAATGTCCCACGTGTTACTGACTACCGTGTCCAATACATACGTGTCCTATGGTGGAAACGGCGGTGTGGGTAGTGGGAATGTGCTTGGAGATGTAACTGACATATACAACAACGGATTGCACAGTATTAGTGCTGGTAATGGGCATCATGGGACTACTACTGGAAGTGGGGGTTCTAGTGGACGAGTCCACGGACATCATATACCTATCATTGATTTCCTTCATACGGTTGTGCCTCACCTACCTATGTGGTTCAACGGCACTAAACGCTTTAACTCTGCCTTTCAGCACGTACATGCCTTACTCGATCGCCATTCCCAAGGCCGTCCCATTGATTTGCAGTCTCTAAACGATGGTCTCTTCGCCATTCGGGATGCCTGTGATGTATGTTATGAACTCATGGCTAGTGTTCCAGCCACCAGCAACACAAATAGTGCTATGAGTGCACTGCAACAAACAACCGGGGGAAATTCAGTCAAGAACATGGGTGGTAATGGGAATCTCAGCAGCACTAGTAATAGTCAGAATCATCCGTACAATGAACACAGTCTCGGATCCTCAAGTGGTAAGAATGGAGGTATGCGTCGGCCATCTCTGTCGTCCATGTCACCTTGGGAGAATACCGCGTCTTCACAGAGGACGTCGTCTAGTTTGCAATCACATACACATCAACATCACAACTCACATTCACAAACTCAACAACAGCATGTGACGTCGGAGGCAAATAAGATGTGGGGTGTGGGTCCTTCGTTGTTATTTTCACCTCCACCTACACCTGAAGATGCTACGTCACCGACAATGTCCGGTTCAAATGCACACCGTAATGGGTCTCACAATGGAAGCACGAAGAGCTTAAATGAGATAGTTGGTAATTCGAATACCACTTCTGGTTCTGCTGGCTCGAAGGGTAGCTCGGGTATGAGCAGTAGTAGCAGTGCAGGGGTTAATGTGGGCAATGACTTACCGAGTGTGACGAAGATGACTTCACCGGGCGATACAGTAAAAGCCGCTTTCGAGTCGGCACCTGTTGGTGGGCCAATCGGATCTCTCACCTATCGCATGCAGACCTCAGAGCAAGAACTTGTAGGCCATGAACGCAACAGCAGTCATGGTGCGAGGAGTGGTAATGGTGGTCACAAGGACAGCCTTGGCCTGGCTGATGATGACGACACCAACAGTACAGAGTTGCTCTCCTCCGATTTGATTAACGCTCTTGATGATGAAACTACTGAAGATGACGGTGCCTTTGCTTTTCATGGAGATCACTCCACGTCTTCTCTTTTACATCATCATGAGAGATCTGGCTACCTTCCTCGTGGGTCACAGCGTGGTCAACAGCATAATAAACCCACATCGTTTGACATGAACGAGTACGACATCACCATGTACGAAAATAGCTCTTTTACTGCACCAGGAGCAAGATGTCCTCAACAGTCACACCAAAAGCAACGTAATCCACATGATCAGCAGATGTACAATAGGACTACCAGACCTCGAGAAGGCAGTGGTTCGGGAAGGTCTACTGGTGGGTCTTCGTCGCCTGTAGTATCTGCTAGAGGTTCTATGCAACAACAGTATAGCAACTCATCAAACAATACAGTGAAGAATACCACTAATGTGATCGGAGGTTTCAGGAACTCGAACTCCAGCGGTGGTACTACCAACGCCAATCAACAAAGCATGGTTGTTCAGCAGCACAGTAGTCATCAATTAGGCAATGAAGAGATTGCTATGGAGAATACGCTCAGCGTAACTGTCGATGGGAACGGATTTACTTCCGCGTCAGCCCCTGCATCTGTTGTGGGAAGTCCGGACTCGATTCGACGGGTTGGTTTTATGTCTCGTCATCACATGGAAGGAAGTAAGAACGGGAGTGTAGGTGGGGGTAGCGCCAGCAACAATCCTTCCATTGTCCATGGCGAATTTGAAGATTTGGAGTGGTATGGTTCATCTAATATACAGGCCGTCAATGTGAATCTTGGTGGTAGTGTTATGAATACATCGATGTCCAGTGCCTCCGCACACAATAGCGCACCAGGAGCCCCGCCCGCACCCCCAACTATGTCCGCTGTGGCGGCTGCAGCGGCGAGCCTACCTAACAATAACAATATAGGGCCTCAAAATGGGCCTACTTCGGCATCCACTTCGTCATCGTACCCTACTACCGACTCTACACTGCCATGGAAGGAGAGACCGACAGGCTTTAGAGTAGTTATGTGTCGCCATATGGATTCGAAGGGAAAGTGCAAGAAGGCAGGTACCTGCACTTTTGCGCACTCACAGGCGAGTCTAGAGAAGTTTAGGGCTTTGTATATCCCTACGGAGAAGTGTAATTATGGGGCTAAGTGCGCGTACCGCAATGCAGGCGGTTGTAGATACAGTCACACGCCGCTCGAACAGCACAAATCTATCAAGGTCTACAACTCTGCTGTAACAACTTCAATGAAGTCGAAGGCCGATAGCTGAATCATGCATTGAAGTGTGTTGTAGGGTGATGAGTGGGGTTGTAGTCGACAGAGATAAGACTGTACTGCAGAAATCGAAATGGAAGAAGGGAAGGATAGAGAAAGTATACGTATGTGATGTTGTTTTAGAAAAAGTATGACTTTGAAAGTTTAGCATTAGGGATATATAATGAGATCGAGCGCGTGCGAGGGCAACTAGTACCCCGAACAGGACCTCTCATTTGACGAGTCTGCGCTGGGAATCGAATAGCAAGAAAATATTATGACTTTGGACAGGGACCGGTTAGAGATTATTATGGATGGGTGCACTTTTGGCCAAGAGGTGTATCCATCCTGATGCATATAGTGTGGATATGATTATATACGTGAAACCGTAGGATATATAGTACATAACGTAATATAAATATAAGACGTAGAAATAAACTCTTTAAACATATTCTGTCCTTTTCTTCATGTATGGTAAATGCATAACGAATAGAGTAGGGTTAGTTAGGGTTTAGGGTGTAGAATGTATACAGAAAGGCACTCAGACAGAAAGTGACTCACACACAACGGTGTGCTTACACACAAAGGTGAACTCAGAAAGACAGTTCCACCTCGGCTCGCACACACATAGTTATGCGAGGAAAAAGGATTTTAGAAGTATGTGTGGTGTCCATTATTTTGTTTAGGGTTTAGGGTTTAGGGTTTAGGGTTTAGGGTTTAGGGTTAGGGTTTAGGTTTTAGGTTAGGTAGGTTA
>JAWQFL010000019.1:1131610-1192357 GCA_033442365.1 Creolimax fragrantissima | reverse complement strand
AACCCTAAACCCTAAACCCTAAACCCTAAACCCTAAACCCTAAACCCTAAACCCTAAACCCTAAACCCTAAACCCTAAAACCCTAAACCCTAAACCCTAAACCCTAACCCCTAAACCCTAAACCCTAAACCCTAACCCTTTGAGTGTTTCTTCCACAACTTCTACATATATATATTGGGGTGTGTGTATGTGTTTTGTGTCCCTGTTTTCCTTGGCCAGCCCCTCTGTGGTGTGCAATGTTTAACGATGGTTTGTGCACGATCGGAGCGGTCTCCCTCCATCTGAACACGGATCTATCTAGTATCTCTTCTTATGTAGTTTCCTTTAGTTGTTCAAGCAAGAGCACTGTGCCAACGTTTGGAACAGTGTTATATTAACCACTGAAAGTGCGTAAGAAATGCACGCCGTATTAAACAATGAACTCGTTTGTTTTAGATATGTTAGGGTTCGCTTCGTTACATTTGAAAACATCCATATGTAGCTGTTATTTTGCATACATCCATATGTAGCTGTTATTTTGCATGGGTTGTGCGACTATTGGGATATTTAAATAGCCAAACGACGCTGTAAAGGTGCTGCTTTATGTGCTACCTTGCAGAAGTACAACTAGGCAAAACAATAATGAAACTAAGAAAGAGTCTTCTATATTTTCCGTTTCGTTAACCTTCGCTTTACATAACATACCCATTCCTGGTAACAAAACGATCACATGCAGTGGTAGAAATGCCATATGAATGCTCAATGTGTGATGGTATTGTAATTAATCTTAGCAATGTAGCCGTGGGCCGGTGTTGCAACACGCGTCCATACAACAAAAACTTGTAGATACACTTCATAGAGCATTTTCAAATTCAACAATTATCAGTTGTTGATATGCGGTAGTAAACCTTCGTATATATACGAATTGTACTCCATAGTAGAGCTAGCAAGCGCACCGATATTACATTCACAGCATATTTACTGTACTATCTTCAGTAGTTTGACCATACCGCGGCAATACCATGCTACTAAATCAAAGCTATATGGCTAGAAACTGCAAAGAAAATTTCGTATTCACCGAGCCGAGTTATAAATACAGCAAAACTGTGAAGGAAGTTTAAACTAGTGATCTCTCTACAAGTGTAAGACACCAAGATCAATGAGCGATGATGGGACACTAACGGGGCGTCTTTGTTTCGGTCATCAAATAATAGCGTGCATAATGCTAGTGAGAGAGTAAATTAAGACAGCAGCCTTTCATCTTGAGAGATATATTATTAGCGAAGACTGTCCTGAACACCCTTACTTACATTTAACATTTTTAATGCCACTGCAAGAAATTATTACAGAAGACATAATAAGTTAAAACTCAAAACGATACTGTCAATGGATCTGTGTTCTTATATTTTGCAGAGATCTGCAATGATAAATTTAGATGCATGGTACCGATACTAAATTGTTATGTGTTATTATCTAACTTCAGTGTACATTTACTAATTTTGCAATTTGAAAGATTTCAACATAGCTTGCAGCTCATATGCAGAACACCGAGAAGTGATGGAACCCTCCGCCAAACCTGGACCGCCTCCACCTTTGCCACCTTCAAACTGTTCGACAAGGAGTTTCATGAAACGACCGGAATGGATGTAATCTGAGTATGAAATTTTAGGCATACATCAGTGTACGATTCTGGACAGGTAGCTTGTGAGATATTTGCACAATGTGAGATATTTGCACAATGTGAGATAAATAATTATCAGAGATGGTGTCATCTAGTATAAATCATATGCGTACCGTTTCTTAAATCATCGCCACGTGCCACGACGACACGATCGTTGTGGACACATACATGGAACGACTTGGAATCCTCCTGTGAACATACATAAAATGGTATGATAAGGACACGATGTGTAATATATGTACGAATTGGCGTAGAATTTAGCTCTATGATTGATAAAAGGACAAAGAAACCGCGATTTATGGTACTTGATTGAATGCTCTAGGAAACTTAGTCGTAACTGACAGAATCTCTGAATCTTGACGATGGTCAAATATCATATGGACAGAACCATCCTGTACCATTATACTCATTGTCCAACTCGAACATCAATGACGATCGAAAGATGATAAGAATGGCAACGCACATATAGTATTTTTCATTGAACATACTCACACGTCACTTGCACCACGTCATAGAGAATATAAACTATTATCACCCCAAACAGGGTATCTATTGTGATTCTACAAGACAGCTCTAACTACAATAACTGCGAATCAAAGTCTTTCATTATTACATGCGCACTAGTCCACGTATATATAAAAACAATGATCGCTGATTCACACAACTACACCTTTGCAAGGTGTACAGCGCGAGCCCTAAGAACCTTGGATGGCAAAGTTGTGAGAAGAACGTGCACTTTAATCTCGGCATCTGTGTTGGAAATGTTTATGCGTATAGTGTTATCGATTTGTTAAGAGTTCAACGATCGATTCTGCTGCTCGTGGGAAGATGAAGCAATAAGCATACAGATATGCAGTGTATTAAATTCATGACAGTCGGTCTCAAGAGTTACAAAGAGAGATGATTCACGAATCAACAACAGATACATGGAAAACTACAATATATACACTAAAGTATGTAAGATACAATGTTACGAACCATGCCACTGTCCGGCCGTGACTGTTTCACCTAACTGGGGTGTGGCAGCGAGTGCCGCAATTAGATTCGTAACCTCCTTTTTTGTCGCTTTGAGTTCAGACTGTATGGAGACGACATGATGCTCTGTGTTGTCTACTGATGGAGACTTAACCAGAGACTTGATTCTGAAGATAGGTTGACCAAATGAGACAATTTTAAATGAGACGCGAAGAATTTGCTATATATGTGCTTGTGTGTTCTTTAGTGGAGATATATGGAATAGATCAATTAACATCTGAAGAGACCGACAAAGCAATGTTTCATAACAATTCATGACGTACGTAATATCAGATATAGTATACTTGATAAGACCAATCCAATGCACGCCCAATGTCCGACAACACACCACATGTGCACACACCGCGAAACGTTGATACAACTCGGACGCACAACGCACTTTATCCACCTCATACTTCACACACTCATAGGTCACACATAATCATACATATACAAACGTGTAATACACGTATATATACATCATAGAGTCACATCAAATATAAACATAGAAAATTAAACACAAACAGCAGCGCAGTAAACTACAAACGGACGTATTTCTTTGTCTCTTGACAAAAATTATAATCAGATACGTACATACGTATGTAAGATAATATATATATATATATATGATCGGAGACATACCTTGACAAAGTATCATCTGCATTCTGATAGGACTGCACTGCCGCCCTACCCACCACAGCCTCTATCCGCCTTGTCCCCGCGGCCACCGCACTTTCCGACAGAATACGAAAAGGGTAGCATTCAGTTACAATGGCGACGTGACTACCTCCGCAAAGTTCAGTGCTAAATGTGTCGCCACTAGCTCCGCCGATGCTTACCACACGCACAGTTTCATCGTAGTTTTCCCCAAACAAAGCCATAGCACCACTATGTATAGCTTGTAAATACGGCATATACCGTGTGGATACGGCTGTGTGTGTGTTGGGGCTTGTATCCGAATCAGTGGGTGCTGTGAATGAGGGCTGTGATACATACGTGTTGATCATATCTTCTACGAGATGAATTTGTTTACTGGTCAACGCTTTAGAATGTGTGAAGTCGAAACGTAGCCGTGTAGGCTCAACCAGACTACCAGCTGTACGTACACAAAAACGAGGATGACAGTATAAGATATATGGATAGATGGGTGTGTGTATGTTCGTTTGTATGTAAATTTACGTAATCAAGTGAATGCACTGTGAGAATCACAGCATTTGCTCGAAGTAGTGACATACATATACCTTGTAAGACATGATCACCCAAAACCTTTCTCAGACTCGCATGAAGACAGTGAGTGGCTGTGTGGTGCTGCGCAATCATTTGACGTCTGTGAACGTCTACACAAACATTCACAGTATCTCCCACCTCGATCGCCAAATAGCCGCACCCATCCAAACCAGACATCTCTATTGCACTCATACCTCGGTGTGGTGTGAGTGTGTCTGTAACTGATATGCTCGCACTCTCACTTACACTTTCAGTCCTATCTATGTTCGAAGTGGTACTCGAACTTTCACTCAAGTTCGTAATCTGATTCCCACGAACGACTGTCAGAGTGCCTGTATCGCCTACTTGTCCACCAGCCTCACCGTAGAATGGACATGGGTCAATTACAGCGTATACAAGTGTGCCATCATCACTTGCCGCTCTATGTACAGCTTTGACAGTGGCTGTGCTGTGTGTTTGTGTGTGTCCGATAAAATTGTTGCGAATGCCCTGTTCGCCCCAGCGTCGTAGTACGGTCGCAGTGGGAATGATATCTGTTGGTCCTTGTGTAAGTTCTTCCTGTCTGTGTGGCGACGTGTGGTTCGAAGATCGAATGTGATGTTTTGAGCACGTGCATGTGACTATGGTACTTTTGTAAATTTGAGTGCGGTTGAATCTACACCAACAACCAAACTCAGCAACATACCCCTTGTCATACGCTCTCCGAGACTTTGTTCTCTGGTCTGCAATCAACTGGTCAACAGCATCCACATCCAACGAGTATCTAACATTATTATATTACAAGGAAAAGAATCCTACAAAATGAAAAGATGCAATTTTGTATATGCTAGTGTGTGCGAGTAAACCTCTTGATCAACCCAGTAAAAGACTCATCACGCAAAGACTTCATAGAACGAAACATTTAAAGAACGATGATCCGCTCCCATACAGGTGCATGCGTACTTGTGTCTGCATATAAAAATACAGATAGACGGATAGCAGTATCAAATTAAAACCAAGGCGAATACAGAACAGGTACAAACACACTATGTTCTACACATACGTGTAACTATATAACGCATGCAACAGCCCATACCCGTGTGATCGCGCCATCGCCATGGTAACGTCAACTGGCAAGCCGTATCTCTCATACAAGTGGAAAGCCGCCGATGGGGACCAAACCTTTTTGCCGATGCCATTGCGTGTCTCTTCGATGTGAGGCAAATGAATACAGTTGGATGCGTCAGTTTCGTTACACTATAAAAAAATACGCAGTATTTCCAGTATAGCAGCTACTGCTCTTGACGGCATTGCATACATGTTAACGATTATACTTTATGTGTTTCTGTATGAAAATGTGAATTTTTCTAATTCCATCTCATTCTATCTGTGTGTATTAGTAAGTAAAAACAATTGTATCCTGTCTTTTAGGTACGTGTGAGTTTTGCACTGAATATAATATGCAACATGCATGTGCTTATATGAGCACATTGTGTATATTGTGTTACCTTCAGCCTTGTGTGCTTGATTAAACCGTTCCATTCCTTTTTCCAGTACTGAGACAAAGCCAAGCTCCTCTTGTGACAGAAGATTAGCTATCGCATTCCGGTGTAAATGGATATTTGGATACAGACGCTCAGGCAGTGTGATTAGCAGTGCTGGATATAGCCTGTTATCCGCATAAGCCACATGTGTGATGACCATTATAAAACATACAGCTTAATACTTTAATACATAAATATGTGATTCTTGCAAACCAAATGAAAAATCGAGTGGTTGCGCGAGTACGTGCAACCACGTGCATATCACCATGAAACAAAACACACATATACATGGTGTATACTTAATACAAACATACATACATACATATATGTTTTACTTACTTTTCAAAAAATGGTGATGGTAAATTGATTTGACGTGCAGCCAGGCACGCTCTCCTTATGATTCGTCGCAAAACGTAACCTCGGCCTTGATTGGAGGGCATCACACCATCAGATATTAGAAACGCTGACGCACGCAGGTGGTCAGCAATTATACGATACGGAGCCTCGCGAGTGCCTGTGTATAAGAACGCGTTATGTGTGAATGGGTATGAGACCTTGCGTATTTCCATGGCAGTACCTCAGGTATCAGAAACGCAGACAGAAGATTCATCTAAACGTTAAGGTATGGTAGCTTGGCTGTGACTGAGTGGAACTGTTTTGTAGTACACATGTGTATCTGATGAGTTGATTGCCTATGTATTGATTGAAAATATATACGAGAAAGGAAATCATACAATAATCACTAGAAAACGTAAATCGTCTTTTGATATTGATGTACACACCAGGTTTAGATACGGCTGGTTCATGAACAAGTGCTTTTACAGCACTCACCAGACAGGAAAAATTGTCTGTGTCATAGTTATTATCCATGCCCTGCAGTACAGACGCGATGCGCTCTAACCCCATTCCGGTGTCTACGTAGGTTTGAGGAAGACGTGAAAGAACGCCCTCATTATCACTCCCACTCTCTCCGAGTTGTTGGTTGAATTCCATGAACACTACGTTCCATATCTCAAGCTTACGGTCGTCCGCCTAGAGAACCAAGAATGTCATCAAAGGTGTGAGCATATTGCAATTGATCGACACGTACAAGTGCCGTTGGTACCTTTACTGCAGACGTAAGAATGTTCTCTCCTATGAAATATGAACACATTGTTCTAAGCCTAAATCATACTTTATCCATCCAATCGTTAGCCTTGATTTTCATGGATACACAGAATGAAACACTACGTCCCATATGTAGTAGTAATATGTATATTTACCCATCGAACTGCAATCAATGGCGGTATAGGGCAAATCAACCAGACGAATTTAGACTGAAAACGTGTTATGCCCACATGACGCGTAACATGATACAAACGTACAAATGTTCGAATACACTGCAGTCCAGCAGAAGAGTAACTCAAAAATCTATCAAATATCAACTACAGGATGAAGATTCCCTTGTTTGTGCGAGAGCATATATATCAATAAACGCAAAGAGAGTTTTGGTTGGCGATACGGCGAGAGGTATTTTTGCATAGCATAAGAGCAATTTAACTTGCTTGAACAAATGAATACAAGAGAAATGTGAATTAAACTAAATCTTTGCACACATAAATAGTAATCATCTGGACTATCTAACATGTGTACAATGCCAAATGTCCATACTGCACTACCCCCGTAAACAGCTACAAAGAAAAAAACCGTTACCTGATATTTTTCACCTAGATCCCAGAATATCTCCGTACTTGGTCCACATGGTCCCACTTCTCCCATCGCCCACCAGTTATCCTTGTCCAATACACTTACGTGCGTAGGGCATACTCCAATTGTTTCAGTCCAGATCTATTGTTGATAGAAACCAAGAGAAAAACACAGAGGCGCAAGTATGTTTACGTTCATATGTTTGCATGTATAATAGAGATGAAGAATGCGTGTACATGTGATTGCGCATATGGATAATGAAGACGAGATCGGGAGTATGAACGTGAGTGTGAATGTGGTGTGAACGAATGTTAATATATTTGCCAACGTCAAACCAACGCTCCGTGAGGTAGGCTTCGTAAATGGTATGTGTCTCATGTACTTTCTACTTGTGCATTTGATATGAAATAGCTGTATGTATACTTCAGTGACTACTAATACGAATTATTAACGAGAGGGCCAACTATCCAGTATGGATGTATATCAAGACATGTTGTCAAGCGAACAAGTCATGCATGTGACTAACATGTCTACCACACACTCACGTGCACGTTCGTACATATATATGTTTTCCATATGTCCTACTTTGTAACTTTCCGCGTCAGACACATGGGTGGTCACATATAAGCGCTCGGTAGGTAGTTTGAGGCGCGCTGTTAGGTAGTCCCAGGCCAGTCGAATAGCCTCTGTACGTTGGTACTTACCAAATGAAAAGTTACCCAACATTTCAAAAAAAGTGTGGTGTCGTGGTGTGTATCCCACATTGTCTAGATCGTTGTGTTTCCCTCCCGCTCGCATGCACTATTAACGCAAGGACAGATAGAAAGTTAGCCAAATGAGTACAGGATGTGAAAAGGGATAGGTGTTGGTGCAGTTGTGGGTGCAGGTGTGGGCACGGGTGTGGGTGAAGGTGTGGGTGTGGGTATGGCTACAGGTCTGTGTGTATGCGCATATATGCACGCACTGTTCGTTCTTACCTTCTGTACCGTGACAGCACAGTCATATGGCGGTGTTCTCTCATTTAGAAATATCGGTTTGAATTGAACCATACCTGAAATAGATCAAATTATAGCAGTGTAGAGCGATTGCGTCCAGTGGGCATCGAAATATGTGAATATGTCATGCAGAACGTATACGATACATGTACGAAAATTAAAACTATATATGCATAATTGTAATGATTACATAAAAGGATATATATACATGGCAACCGTAGAGTGTCGCTACATGCCAGTGAGATGTTAAACCCTTCAGTGCAGATATATCTATGAACACATACCTGCATTGGTAAAGTGGAGTGACGAGTCGTCAGTGGGAACGAGCGCCGATGAAGCCACTTCTGTGTGACCATTATCAGAAAAATAATCCAAGAAGTCCTGCAAACAAACACAGGCATAACAACAGGCATAATATACAAACAGATATGTTCAAACACGAACATGAATACACACATGGTTTTTTTTTAATACGGACACAGACGCATAAGTAATAAGCATAGATACATATATATACACATATAGATACATCAGAGAGAGCACGAGAAAAAACAGTTTCGAGGCATTTTTGATGAAATCCCACAGTATGTCACATGAATTATGTTTACGCAGCAAGGTGGAAGAAATAATTAGAAGAAATACTTATGAGGGCGATACGATAAGAGTACAGCTTTCACTCCAATGTGTGCGCGTTGTGGGTGAACATATTCGTTGTTTCCAATGATCGATCTAACCTGTCTGATGTTCTCCGTCGAGTTTACTGAGATATCTTTTCCGTACACAGGTTTTCTGTCAATGGTACTGTGATGTATTGAAAAGTAAGTGACGAGTATACGGACAATAAAATTGCAACACCACTGCATACAAAGTTGTCTAATTGTTTTCTCGTCAGATGGCATGAAGTAGCCTATACGGCTGTGTTTACACAAACGTACACGAAATAAACGTTGTATACTTGAGCCCGCTAAGGTGCATATGTTGGTATAGCACTTGGAAAAGTAGTACGGTAATATACCACGTAACTTGGCTCGCGAAATATACTTGAAACCTACACCCTAAACCATTGTTACACAAATACTCCCCGGGCACAAACTTGCCATGAGAGAGTTTAACCGTCAGCGCAAGCTATAACAGAACGTTCAAAATACCTTCTCTTAGACACTTTGGCCATACACCGGATAGTGCTTTTGAAGTGGAACAGTGAACGGGATGCCGCAGCTTGTTGTGCAACGCTTGCGCCCACCCATTGGTTAAGCATACGCATGATTATATATGAAAATATTCACATATACATACACATGGGTGGCCAAACACGTGCGTGTGTGCGTGCGCATGTGCAAGTCTGAATGCGTATGTCTGTGTGTGTTTGTTTGCGTTGTGGGTGTGTGTGTGTGCGTGAGTGTGTGTGTGTGTGTATGTGAACACTTGTGGTCATCCCAAATAACGTGATTAGATAGAAATGGCTGACACTTCACACCTGACACGTACACAGTGCGTGCATGTGTGTGTATATATGTATGTATGTGTGGGTGTGGGTGTGTGTATATATGTGTGTGTGTGAATGTGTGTATAGATGTGTGTGGGTGTATATATATATATGTGTGTGTGGGTGTGTGGGTATCTATGCGTATGTGTGTGTGTGTATATATACATTTATATATATGCGTGTGTGTGTATATATATGCGTAAGGGTGTCTGTGTATGCGTGTGTCTACGCGTGTTGTGTATCTGTGTGTGCGTGTGTATGCGTGTGTGCGTATATGCATTTTACGTATGTATGTGTTTGTGTGTCTGCGTATGTGTACGTAAATTCATGCATGTGTGAGTGAATACGTATATGTACATGCGTGCGTGTGTATTATGTAGTGTATTTCATTGAGTTCAAGATACGCTAGAAAACCACTAGTATATGGACGAATCTACGTATATGCTTTTAGGTTGAAGTCTAAAGAATACATCACTACTACGTCGAAGTACTGGAAATTATGCCTTGCTATGCCAAATGGGTTCATACTTTTATTTCATGCTTGACAACAACTAACAATTGAAACTATAAAAGCGAACGTATAACATGTAGTAGCATATACTATAAATTTGTTTTACTCATCAAATATGGTCAGCGACAAAGTGACAACAACAGATTGTGCGACACTCATTGTAATTATGGCGAATACGCAAAGTTATGCAAGTACATCAGTTACGATTCTACTACATAGATGTTCTGAAAAACATCATAATTCAAGTCCCTATTAGTTGGAAGTGGACACTGATCGTCTAATATGCCAATGGAGGTTTACAATTTGTGTTCTAGTGCTCATGTGTGTGTGTGTGTTGTGAATGTGTCATTGCTCGATTATTCTACCGATTATGCAAGTGGCAATGGAGATCCCACGATATGATGATAGTGCTGCGTTGTATTCATTCGTATGTCGTTTCCTAAATAAACTTCACTCTTCTGATTGCACTTTTTTTGAAGAGAAAGGTGAGAAGCAATATCAGTTAAATAGTAGATGAACATCGTCCTAAAAATCTCCATTTGCGTACGTTCGCGTAGTAAACCACAGGTTGAGTTAATTTCAGGTATAGTCATATCTTTTCACACGTTCAGTTACAAGTTATACTTGTGAATATTGTGCTGTGCATGGAGATTTTATGGAACTTTGGAATGGGCGTATCCATCAAAAAGTGTACTCCTCTTTCCTTTTGAACGCTTGTGCTTTGTTATTCGTTGTGGGCGCTGAGTTCTCTTGTGTTTACAGTAGAGTGCAGTATAGAATAAGAACACAAAGCTAAAGACTGAATGCATGCGCAGAAGAATATTTTACTACAGGAATGTTATTACATGGGTATCTGCTGAATGTCTCCGAAGATGACTAAATGTAAGCATAACAAACAGTTGTTTGCAATCTAAATTATGTTTCACAATTGCCGAATGTGAGGACGAGGATCGTATGACTGTGTGCGTGTATTGGCATGAGACTTATTTAGAGTGGAAACACTCCCAAGCTGCACGATGGTCACGGCCCCATTCATTGCCAGGTCATACGTTTTGTCCTCTCCATATGATTCCCATATAGGTATCTGAGGTGTAAGATCTTGCGAGCCAGATGTTATGGTGTGAGTGAGCTTGGCTACACAATGTTGAGAAGATGTAACGGCAAGATTGGCAGGCTTGCCATTAACATACTGCACATTGCCTGATATTGAACACACATCGCGTTCTTTTCGCAAATGATACTGCTCTGCTAGATCATCCATCTTAAAGGTTTGTACTGGAAAGCTAGTATAGTCCATAACCCACTTCAGTGTTTCCTTGATCCACATTTCAAGTAGAGATGTGTGTTCGCCAGTAAGAGTGTCATTGAACACTCGCAAGTTGCCCTGATGAAACTAAAATGTATATATTGCGGTGGCGATTTTAGAGAAAAGGTTTCAAAGAAGGGCGATCCATCTTACCGTCAATGTTAGAATATAACATGTACACAAAATAAGCACGTACACAATTAAACGAATGGGAGTATAATTACAAATATTAGGAAAATACGTCACACAACAGGTACATAATTATGCCTGCGACATGCTTGTTCGTAGCCCACTGTATCGACATTACACAAACGTCTTATTTTGTGCCCTCCTCTCTAACATACCATATACGGATCAGAACGCAAATGGAAAAGATTATTTGCAACTAACACAGCGTCCAGTGCGATGATTTCCGTAGTATTCAGAGGGCGACCGTAGATAGAATTTTCTACGCGCGCATTAAAAGCAGTACTGAGCTGTTCGGGTGTGGAAGTATCAAAGTTTAACCTAGTAGAGAACCGAGGGATGACCTGTGCCGATCTATACCCATACAACCATTCCATTTCATCACCAAAGTGCTCTCTCTCTTTGTCTGTAATAATCCGTCCACCTTCACTCACCGACACCTTGGCATCTGCCATGTGCCAGGGCACCTCAGGTTTAAGATCTGCGAGAGAGTTGTCTCCGACGACGAAATGAATCCCCGACGCGAGAATTGCTCGTACAGCCTCTGTGGAGTTAAGACCCGATATACCAGGGGTTACAAGTGAACGTGGTGACCATGCGCGTTCGTGTTTTGATTTTGTGCTGACCTCGAGAACACTGTCAGCAAAGATTTGATTCTTCCTTACTTCGTATAAAATATACTCATAACTTGTGTACCCGGATTGAGGATAGTTGGGCTCTGTGTTGTTGTACTCACACGCAGGACCTAACCACTCTTTGTTCACGCACCTAGCAAGCTGAGGGTCAACATATGAAGTTGGAGGGAAACAGTTCGACTGAAAACAGTACATGTCAATGTGGTACCATGTATGCGACAACCATAGAAACTTGTCGAACAGCGCAAGTGATGATGGGTTGAGGTTCGGTTCGTACTCATCATTAAATGCCAAATAACCCTTACCATTGAAAGCCATCTGAATGGTAAAATTGGACAAAATGGGCAATGCGGTATTCAAGTTATTTTGTAGGCGCATGTGGTGCTCTAGATCGAGGCTTGTCATTCTGTACTTTGCATCTACATCTCCTTTAGCCTGAGCGGCGACATTGAGGGTATCTAGGTAGACGTCATCGATCTGGGTATCAAGAATAAGACGACGTTGGCCCAGAAACAAGCCTTTAGTAGCCCATGGGAACCAGACGTGCGCTAATACTGCGCCATGTAAACCTTCAGAATTCATGCCGAAGAAGAAATACATTGTTTCAGTGCTCGTGATGGGGTCGATTTTGATCACAGCTCCAACACCTTCAACTACCGTACCATTTCCACCCGTATATTTCATATTCATTATGGGCTGCACAGCCCCATCTGTATTCGCTATAGGGTCAAACATTCCAGGTGTAATCCAGTACGTCGAACTCGAGAACTCGTTCTCTGTGCCGATTTGAAACATCGCGTCCAAGCGTACCATGTTGTGTATTTGAGCGGTAAAATCATTACGCACAAATGTTACTATTGTATTATTGTCACTATCTCTTCCAGGATGTTGTACTAGAGCTTCACTTCCTATGTCAGACGGATTACTGTCTAGTATCACTCGTCTCACACTATACGTTTGACAGTATTCTTCAAGTTGACGCTGAATATCACCTAAACTATCATCAACCCACATGTCTTCGTATGTATTGGGATTGATAGCCACGTACCCAAGATTCGTACCGGTTTGTACAATCACATTATACGTTGGTTGTCCACTCACTGGATCCAAAAGTTTCAAATTGATATCTGGTATAAGGGTTCTGTTCATACCCACCATGCCGCACATGGAAGTACCTTGGTCATCACGAACGCCATCCCATGGGCACGCAGGATACATAAACTGACTCTGCTCTGTTGTGAAAATGAGATCATAGTTGGTGCCATACCCACCTAGTACTAATTCAGGGTAGCCGCCTGCCGAGTATGCGGACGAAAGAATCAGCGTGTTGAGTCCAATAGTGTAGTCTGTTTCAGACTGGGCAAGGGTACGCACAGGCCATGCTGCGAGTCCAAGCAGCGCCATCCATGGAAGAGATCGCGACACGTCCATGTTTGTAACTTTTACCAAAACCTCGTGTATTCACTCTTACAGGAAAAAGTAATAAAGTGTGTTTCGATATTACCACATTCCTCTTGCTAAATGTAATTCCTAACGAGAATCATCACATGTCAATCTTAAACTAAGAATATGAGCCATCCGGCGTGGTAAAAAAGAATTTTAGTACCCTTTCTGGGGCTGGTGTATATACCTCCCGTAACGAAAGGGTGTGTGTGTGCACCGTCACGTAAACGAACACGAATGTAAACAACGTTCCTTCATGTGTGCGCTCGTGTTCATTGGTTGTGTATGTCACACCATGTGACAGCACGTGTACAGAATGAGACTCCCTGCGGTAAAACGCGTAGATGACAGTTCACCGCACTTTTGAATCTAAGCGTTATTATTGGCCTGTAAATATGACATATTTGAATTTTAAGGATTATTATTAGTCATTTTATCGGTTTTTTGAATTCTACCGTGAATTATTGGAAGATCGAATTTAGAATTAGATTTTCTTCCTTTTTTATATATCCATGAACAACGAACCCCTCAGACTAAACAGCTGTTGCACAGGCCGTTGAATATCTGTACGTTGAACATCTGTACTGGAAGAGCATAACATGTCCCAACGTGATCTCTTCTCGTTGGTCTCTACGGACGAAGTACGGATGGAAAACAAGTAAACCCGGACCACCTCTACGCAACCAGGTACAGGAACAGCCGTCACGGTTTAGCTTAGCGAATGGCAGGACGAACAATGCTGCTTACAAAGTGTAAGTTAGAGTTTCAGATTTCTTACAAACTATTGTCGTCATCTTAGATGGTGCGAATAAGTATACAAATACACACGCACATGTCACTAGTGTTTAATATATCAATATAAATGGAAATCTGGAGAGTTGTATTTTACCATTTGGAAATTATGATGTGAGTCATCAAATCTTGATCTTATTGTAGCCTTGGAATGCCCTTACTGCGTTCTTTCACATTGAGTCAAATAATACACAGAAAGAAGAGCCGAGCCATTAACTACGTCCGTGGTGAACATGTGCAGAGATAGAGAGGTAAAATAAATTTTGAACTACGAAAAATATACGCAGAATATAATGGTGATGAAAGGATGTAATGTTGGATAGATGGACTGTAATGTTGGATAGATGGACTATTTTACTAATTAATGCGACACCATTGTTATTCTTCAATATGCTGTTACATAGGTTCACCACCTCGGAATGGTTAAATCTTTCGTTAACGATCTCACCGTTTGGATTCGTGTACTCTGAAGTCCCCTGTATATATCTAAGTTCAGAATGTACGTCAATAGCCCCCACTTTTAAGCACGCGTTGACTGTTATATGAATGTCGTCGATTGGCTTTCGAGCAGTGTTGCACGTGACGTACGGCTTGGTAGTGATCCACCAACTTACTAGGAAACGAAACAGATCGGTTGTTCAATGATCAATGTTTCATCCTCTCCTTGACGTTCCCTGATGCTCCTTTGTTACAAAGAATCGCTCGCCTTCATTGTCGTTTCGCCACATAGATCATGTTGATAATTGTTATCAGTTACATAGTCCCTTGTTGTAACCTTTAGAGTTCCTTACAACTTACAACCCGACAGGTTCGTCTCATGTTGCGTCGCCTCGGGCACTTCTGCAACCTCACACAGTATTAGGTTAGGGTTTAGGATATCCACAAAATAGGTATCAATTTACTTGCATTACCTTCTTATATGAAGTAAGAGATCGCCATGAATTGTACCGCTATTAAGCGCAGTCCTATCCTGATGCTTGAAGCATTGTCTATTTGCCATTTAAGAGATAATAAACCTAGTGCATTCCAATATTGTCGGTGCCAATGCTAAACAGCAGAAATGTCTGCTTGTATTTCAACGACCAAAACTATTTCCTTTGTTACACGTTTAAAGTTTACATGCCACGACCCATCTCTTTCTTAGGGTTGCCGGAATTAGGATTCCGGATTCGTAGCGAAGACCCCCCTTTGTACTGCGATCCAACTCACTTTGTAGATACATGTGAATAACAAGGGTAGACAGACATTCGTATTTTGATTGACCATGGTTCTTGATATGAATGTACTAATATTACTGTACTAAGGCATTTTATTCTTACATCATTTGCTGCCATTACAAATAGCTTCTGTAGATCACATTTACATGCTTGTTGTGCCGTATATGTTTCAACCATTGTGTGCAGCCCGATGCCCTCATGTTTTAAATTAAACCATACCTCGACCCTGTTGAAGCGCGTTAGGTAGCTTATTATAATGGAATGGTTGATAAATGCAATAGTAATATGTAATTATCATGAACGAATGCATACATATAAGACATGTATAATACTATGTTTCTCTTTTAATTACAAATACGACTGAGTCCAGTAGACAGGCAGAATAGAATAATCTAAAATTCGTCAAAAAAAATACATACTAGGATCCGTCTTACTAAGACTACTATATTAACTCGATAGACCTTGAGGATTTTCATTTGTCCTATTCTGTTTGTGTCGATCACACACACGTCCGATCAAAGATAATCAACACATTTTTGACACGAACGTACGTCTGCCTTTCGTTTCAAATGTGATTGCGAGTTTCTTGTTCGCTGATTGAAGTAATATTTAGTCTGTCGCTTACGATGTCTGCAAAATTTGAATACATTTGGCACTCTCAGTCTAGTTTTGGTTCAATTTTAATAAGAGTAAGAAAAAGAAACAAAACCTTGTGTAACAAATAATTCACTGGCCTCGCAATAGTTTGCCGATCGTTATGTTCACAAAATACTAGTCTTGTTATGTACGCCCGTGTTCTCTGCAGAGTATTCCATACTCTGCAGAGACAGGCGCAACCTTTCGTTTGGTCATCGGTTTCGGTAGAATTGAGAAACTTGTGTAGAGTTTTCGTAATTGTACGTTAACTAATATTCGGTGTCTCTTCACTTGCCGGGGACTTGCAGGCTCTGGGGGAGCAAGACTCGATCAATAACTTGGACAACTGCCACACACCCAGTGATATCATCACGGATCAACTCTGCGTCGTTAACAAAAATACCGTCAGGAGAAACGTCTACTGTGACATTTTCATCGTTGAGCATCTGCAATGGACCCGACTGCAGGTCAGCAAGGAAAAGGAAGCCGTAGGTAGCGATGAATTTCACATACTCCTGAAGATCCTCGCTGTTGTCCGGATTCTTTAGGTTGTCAAGTAACCCCTCATAAGTTGCGAGCCAAGCGTCATTCGTCGGAACAAACAATGTATACGAGGCGTCGTCGGCTGGTGTAAGCTTGGACAAGGTTAAAAGTTGAAGTGAGGTGGAAAGGTCAGGCATTTGCCCTAATAGTTCGGCAATAGGCACACAATCAGGAAAGTCGTCGCTAGGGTTTGGTATAGGCATGAGGTCAAAGCCATTGTCCTTTACAGATACGGCATAAGTGGTGGCGGCAAGGCCCATTGTTAATAGTGAGCGGATGAACATACTGAGATATTTTATCTTCCTTAGCAATCGTAAACAAACGTATCAATGTAACAACAGTTTAATCATGCAGCAGAGTTATATGCGAAAGAAGATAACAACGGCTTTGAACGACCTCAGACGTGTTGGTAGAATATGGATCACTCTTTCTCTCTCTGTATGTGTATGTGTGGGTATGTCTCTTCCTCTCTTTTCCTGGGGGGGAGGGAAAGAAGTACATGCCTTCGTTCTCTTACACACAGAAAAAAGGACAGACATATAACCTTCAAATGAACGACAAAAGTAAACAAATCGAATCTAAATCAGTGGGTTAGTTTTGGCATCAGATGCCTAAAATGGGCATTAAGAAGTGCACAGAAGCCGAGCGTGCTCGTAGTCGGTATTGTGGTTTTATTCTCAATCAGTGAAGTACATTTATTTGAATAGGCAGTAAAGTTTGTCATACAACCAACTCTTATGAGTTTAATAAATTGAATTAGAGTCACAACATTGGCTCTGTATTGAATAAATGAAGCTCTTCTTATGCAAAATTCCACTGTTGCACGCTTACGATAAGGAGAGATATAAGTGGTGGCGGACATATGTCTTTCACATCTATTCTGTAGCACAGGTAACCTTGGTTGCAACTTGATGTTTCTATTATGCGAAGTGAGTGAATGAGTGAGTGAGTTCAGTTAACTGTGCCCACCAAAGACAACAGATTTAAGTGTTGGTTAGTTTTTGTTATGCGAAGTGAGTGAGTGAGTGCAGTTAACTGTGTTCATCGAGCGACAACAGGTTTCAAGTGTGGTTTGTTGGCGTTGTGCGGAGTGAGTGAATCAACATTATGTGTGAGGTAGTTTATAGTATGTGAAGTGAGTGAGTGCAGTTAAGTGTGCTTATCGATGTTAAGTGTTTGAGCATTATGCAAAGTAAGTGAATTCATGTAAAATATTAGCTAGTTGGCATTATTCCAAGTGAGTGAGTCAAGGTTAAGGGTTATATAGTTTGTATTATGCAAAGTGAGTAAGTGTTAACACTGCAATGGGCAAAGGTTGTGTTATAGTTAGTTTACTGTATGCGAGTGAGTGAATGAACACTGCAATGTACAAAGATTAAGTGTTAGCTAGTTGGCACTATACGAAGTGAGTGAGTTAAAATTGCAATCGGCAGTGATTAAGTGTTATTGTTGGTTTGAACTCTTTAGTCTGCTTGCGTCTTGCATCCGTTCTTCCTGTGCTTCTTCCTTTTTGTCGTTCTTTAGCATCACTGGCCATGACCCACGATTTTGGCGTGTTAGGCTCACTCGATAGTAGTAGAGTGAAGTCTGTTCATGTCAACTACGACTAGGTTCGTGCGACTGATTCATAGGTAATGCGAGTTTACCACAAGCGACGTTCATTTGCAAGTGTTGCGTTCGTCTAACGGTGTTGTGTTTGTTTGTAGTACGAACAAGATATGTACTACAACTCTTGGGTTCATACTTGATGAACGAATAGGAGAAGGGGAGAATTTTGGAGTATATAAAAGATTAGACGTTGCACAGCTACGTTTGATGTCCTGAACAATTTTTTGTAACCTTAAACCCTGATACGCTCGTCCGAAATATACAAAAGGATAAAATCATAAGATGCATGAACGGTGTATAAACGGAAACGAATCTATAGGTTTCCATATGCCCAACCAACCCATAGCATAGGGTCTTTTAAATGTTCATGTGAATTGTGAATGCAGTGCTGGAATGATAGGGAATGTATACTACAGCATCTTGTATGTGCTTCATCATGTGTGATCAATGCATTATACATATAATATGATAGGACGTCTTACGGTGCGCAGCTAGATTTTATTGTGCATCTGATACACATTCAAAATATTCAGGAACGGGTATAGGGGTGTTTCGTTGTCTTTAACCTTCAATAGCTTTGCGAATAAAATCCAACACAATATCGTCTTCCAGTTATTTACCTCGATTGAGGATCTCTTATAAGAAGGCCAGTGATCCGATACATGTATATACAAACTTTCTTACATTTGTTGAAGTTTATAGTTTAACGTTTATATATTATTTAGACCGTTCTAGTTTGATATTTTCTAATACTACATATATGTTCTTTCAGATATCCAGTACTTCAGATATATCCTCACACTACTGCATAAGAATGTATAAACACGAATCGCTTTTCTTGCTCATCATACGTAGTCATACTTCTAGCTTGAAGTTATACACGACCGCTCTCGAATGGTGATATATATAGCCACTTTCCGGACGTATCGATGCACGAATTCCAGCAGAGGTCACAATTATTCGTCTAATTCTCCAACTATACAACCGTTTACACATGAATTCAGAGAAGGCTTCCTTATGGAGAACGCCTACAGAACGTTGGAAGTATCAGTCTATAAGTATAAGCAACTGAGACATACGCTTAGTCAGTCAATACATGCTCATTACATAAACAAATTGCTCGGAGAGGTTCAACAGTTCACAATTATGATTGCGTAGTATGTTTGACGTTATTTGGTGGCTTGCAGGATGTATTGTAGCTGAATATCAGGATAGATTACTTCTAATAAGCTTTACGCATAACATGAGAAAATGTAAATTGTGACTTGTACGGCTTGGAATTGTATTATTGTATCCCGTAAGGATACTCTTCAGAGTCTATGCTGTTACTCGTGCGGTCATACTATCACACAAAGGAGGAACCCAGTTATAGGATAGTATACTGATATGTTCTACTCATCAAACCCGTATTCATACAGAGAGAACCTTCACTCATACATAAGGGGAGAATTGGGCTATTTTCAACGTTTGATTGCTATCAAGATTCTATTTTATCAAGGCCGTATTCTTATCTGAATTCCGTTTTCAGTATACTCTCATTCAGCTGATTCACACACGGTTGATTCTTATGTCATAATCCAATTCTGATCATTGTACAGAGGGTAGCCGAAACATCTAAACATTCTGTGGTTTGTTCATAAACACAAACAAACACGCAGTGCACAAACGTGTACGCATGCCATTTTATATTTAGGGTTTAACAAAGGATAAGCATAATATCTAAACCTTCTGTGATATACACACACAAACATATACTTACATTATCACACGCACGCACGCAAACACATGCATACATCCACTTTATAGTAGTACCTTACACGTGCTAGGTCTTCAGTGGCACGTGCTCATCTCGTTAACATAGCACACAAACAGTTTTGGCGGGAACTTCACACATGCAGATACAACAAATAAACACATAAACACACTACACACACACACACACACACACACAAACACACAAACACACACACAAACACACAAATATACAAACACACAAAACACAAACACACATGAAAAAATTGTGTTGGTTTATATACTGAATGTAAACCCTCTTGTCTACCCAGTTCAAAACCATGCCAGGTACTGTCACTCCTCTCATGCCACCATTAATAAAAATGTAGTTCGCCGAGTATTTTGTTGATGGGTGTAGAGCCTTAGAACTCACTGTTTTCACGAACGCACACATTTTTGAACACATTGAAGATGGATCTGCGGTTCTTGTGCATGGAAATGCACGCGCCCCTCTACAATGGTAGCAAAACATCGAGAACGTCACATATACATTAATGCTACTCTGTTGTCTCTCAAAATTTATAATCTTGTGTAGGGACAAGCTCACCTGCGATTGACATGGATCCAGTCGTTCGCCTAAAACGAACAGTATGTGCACAGTTGAGCGGGCGTCAACAACCCGCCTCCTACCTCGGAATGGAGGCCCAACGCAAGTATGTGATAATCCACGAGTCATGTGGGGTGGGAATACATTCATGTATTATGTTTGTGAAACCCCTTACGATCCTTGCATGTGTTTTTTGTAGTTTAGATATGCTGGTTCAAATGTAATGATGTTCCGTTATTTTTATGCTGGGGTTGTTATTGTGGCGAGTGCAAATAATTTGTTCTGCCCCAACATTGTAACTTGAAGAATCCGTCCTACAGGATAGGTAACAGCAAGCTTTATGAGCGTTCTAAATTTATAGATTTCTGCACAATATAAGAACATCGGTCAACACACACACATACATATACATATGTACTCTTACATGTGTATAATTATAACTAAAAACGTGTTTAACGACTGCTATGTCAACTGATTTCGAAATTCAGACAGCTGTATGAGCTTCTCTTGCGAACGATAGATCTGGGCGAAGGTAACTCTGCAATTCTAGTTGGTCCTCCCGGTGTGGGAAAAAGTATGCTTCTGAAAGATGTACTGCAGTCCTTGAGATCTCGCCAGTACGCCTCAGGTACTACTGTGACTGTACTGTATGAAAAAATATGTACGCTCGTATATTAATGATCTATACATATGAATCATTGCATTCGTACAAATTGGAAAACTCGTGTCATAAACGTTGAGTACGCACATATGTGACGTATATTTCGCATAAAAAGATGGGATCTCATACGAACTTACATATACAGATAGATACCCATGATTCTCGCTCCGTTGCTATTTGAACATTGTCTCATTTATTGTCAAGTATATATAATGTACGGATACAGACACAACGTTAAAGTCGAACGACTGTTGATGAAGATATATAAAACACTCACCTACGCCCACCCACACATCCGCCTCATTAGTTTATGAATTTTGTTGTTCTCGTACAGATACGTCGTCAAACCGATCTGGCAATTTCATAGATATCCATTTGTGCGGGTTAAGGCACACCAACACACGGTTAGCTTTACGTGCGATAGCCCTCACTCTGCTCTCACATTCTACACCACAAAACGGAGATGCAGCACATGCAAACCTTCAAGAGTTGTACAATCAGAACGAAGATGGGCCCCTCGAGGGCGGGAGAGAGGTAAGCTCGAGTATTTATTTGTCATCTGTATTTTTGTATGCATATATTAGAAAATGCAGAAGAGTGAATATAACACTCCATGCGTGATGTACGTGTGACTCAATGTGAGCTACATGTGCAATTTATATTCTGTAAATACGCACATTGCATCAACTCTACTATATACTTACTATATAGCCACCTATGTAATTCCCGAACACTTGTATAACTCAACACGTTCCAATGCACAGCAGCATGTAGCAGAGGATAGTTTGGGTTCAGTCGCAGATGTTATGGATGCGCTTCTATCCACTTTGCATAATGGAGGAAGACAAAACACGTCGTTAGTATTTGTGCTTGATTATATTGACAGGTAATTCGAACACGCATGTTAAACAATACACTGGACGTGCTCTGTGCGAAATTGTTTTGTATGCAATCTTGCACGAACGCATTCATACAGAAACACACAATATACAGTACTTGACGCTTCTTCGTATTCAGTATAGTTGGAAGAAAAGCGTCAGTTTATTCCCCACTGAATACAGATCATGTTCACACATGCACACAACAAGCACATTTTACGTATTTACACCTGGTGGACGACTGTTTTTACTTTGACAAACTGATTCGTGTTTGGTGCGTGCGTTGTCCATGTTGATCAGTCCTCGGTTCACTATTGATGTCATATGATGTATAAGGAAACAAGTATTCTATTATTACACTTGGCCACACTCACACATTGTAGCAATAATTGATCATTCTTTCTATATTCACAGATTTACCACACACCACAACCAGACTCTTCTGTACAATCTTTTTGACATTGTTCAGCGTGCAGCAGTGCCCATCGCAGTTATTGGTGTTACAACCAGAGACGACATATATGAACTATTTGAAAAACGTGTACGATCACGTTTCTCCCACAGATTTATTCACGTTCACAACACATTAAGCTTTGAAGAGGTATTCTATTCCTGCATTATTCTAGTCTCTAGTTTTTTTTTTCGCACGTACTCGTACTCGTAGTAGCCTCTGCCTGAGTATGCATATGTGTATATATCTTTTCAACGTTTATTCACTCAGCTGCGCACAATCCAAACTTGAGTGAACTGTGAGAGTTTATTGTCAAGGTTTAGGCAGTTCTGTGACAGCACGTTTTATAATACTTTAAATTTATAGCGGTTTGTGGTGTATTGTTTTTGTGTTTGAGGAATCTACGTATGTACGCGTGTGTATATACGGTTGTCTTTTTATGTGACAATGCAAATGATTGGATGGCAAATATTTCTTTCATAAATTTTATACACAGAATCCGATCGTTTTTGTGTGTTTACGGCACAGAACACACGCACAAAGAAGCAATGAATGCATACCCAATAGCAAAACATAACCGCGCACATATATATGTACGCATTCATCGGCACATTTTCGTCAATGTGTACCCATACACCGTCACAGGCACACAGACAGATCTTAATATACAATAAACACTTACCATGTACATATGCTGCTTCGAGGACATACACACAACTCATACAAACATTGCTCGATCCACAGTATACCCAAACCTTTCAAGCATTGTTAGCAGTACCCAGTGAACCGAAAGGTTCAGACGTGGCGACCAGACAAGTTCTACAACAATGGAAATTATATATAGAGGTACCTTTATCATGTACGTGTATATGTATGTATTACTCGAATTGAGCATCGTGTGGACGGTAAATGTTTGGCCTACCATCAAGTTTTCGAGCAACTTTCATCAGTCATCTTGTCATTCTTGCAATGCATATGTGTTCATGTGTGTAAGTGTACATGTACATAAAAGCACCTATGTTCACACGCACAAGCGTTGCGTACCGTTGAGCCAGAGCGTTGGAATATGAGCAAGGGCGTCACAGACGGGGCTGTTTGCGTGCATGTATTTATGCACGTATGTGCTCCTTTCTGCCTCGCATATTTGTGTGAGACATGTTGCATATATACTTCCACTACACCCCAATACGCCGCTGGAAGTAGAGATATGTGTAATTCTCCATAATTATTGCGTATTAGACCTGAGAGTATGTTATCAAGGATTCAGCCATGCACTCACAAGCACACCTTATATACACCAAAAAGCTAATATACGTTTAAATATGTATTAATATACATATATATATATATATATATGTATATATATGTGTGTGTGTGTGTGTGTGTGTGTGTGTGTGTGTGTGGTGTGTCTGTGTATGTCTGTGTGCCAGTCTGTGTGTCTGTGTGTCTGTGTGTCTGTGTGTCTGTGTGTCTGTGTGTCTGTATGCCTGTGTCTGTGCCTGTGCCTGTTTATGTATTAGTGTACGTGTATGGGCATGTGTTGTGTATATGTATGTGGACACGAATGTGTATGTGCATGAGTATGTGTACGTGCACCTGTTTGTATATATTTGTGTGTATGTGCATTGTATATCCCACGTAGGCACTGTGCAAATCGGAGAAGGCACTTGCGGCACTACGCATTCAGTACGAGTTAGACCCGAGCGTGCGACTACTCCAAGCATTTCTCCTGCCACTCATTAGCAGACTTGAACGTACACACGACGGTATGATTAAAACAGCGGGTATTGATGGTGATGCATTGTTTGCGCGTGTAAATGAGTTGCGTCGCGACGAAAAGCTTGTAATCTTGAAAGGTATGTTTGTGTATAATGCCCACACGTATAGTACACTACCCATGCACATACGCACATACTCATGATTTGTGCGAATGACCCAATGCGTCAACGATGAAATATATTTATATGTATTGAGAATACTGAATATATGTATATATGGAATACAGCTGTTAATGTGTACGAGTTTACAATAGAAGATATTCCAACTGACATGCCATTTTCGATGTTATATGGTTAATACGTTTTGCACGTTTGTATAGCTGTGAGCTAGTATGTCTGTGAGCGCGATGGAAGTGTTGGTTGCACTTTTCACTCTAAAATTTGTTGATCGAAATTTTGTACTTGAAAATTATTTTCGCAATCTATTTATATAGGTCTGACTTCCCTGGAGTTGGCTCTTTTAATCGCAATGATTTGTATAGGGCAGAAACACGGTGTCGAGGTAACCTACTACTACCAGATTTCTCATTTATATATTTCGGATGTGAAACTTGTTTGTGTTGCGTATGCTTGATAATACCCACAGTGCCCGCGTACAGAGTCTGCGTAACTGTCACATGGAATATTTGTTCGATATGCATAGTAAACCTCGTGTTGTTGTATAATTACACGTGAACATACATGTGATAGTCTCAATTAACATAGTCACTGCAAGCCTTAAAATCGTAAAAACTTCTTGATCGTCTATTCCTTTCAATGTTTGCCATAAAATATAGGTTTATAACTTCGAAATGGCCTACAATGAATACAAGGAATTCTGTGCTGGCAAAGTTTCTAAGGACATGGGAAGAATGGCTTTGTTTAGTAAAGCGGTTGCGATGAAGGTGTTTGTGCAGTTCTCTTTACCCATTCTTTCTCTCTCTTGGTATTTATATATTTATACTAGGTGAATGCATACATGTCTTCATTTATGTTTCTCTATTTACTATGTAAGTTGACTTCAATACACACCCACACGATGATACGTACACATACCAGCTCATATACATTTATAATATGCAATTCTGATCGCTTGTTAACACGTTTGTATCACATCACAGGCATGGGAAAGACTGGCGCAGCTCGAACTAGTAGTTACAGCACCAGGAAATACGAAAAGCACCACAAAACGGTACAAAGCGTTCTATATCACAGTATCTTCAACTCTTTTAAACAACGCCCTTCAACAACATATCGACTGTCCCACAGCACTTGTGAGATGGGCGACGACTGGTGCAAATACATATACGCCATTTTAGTTTTTAGATAAGTATTGTGCGCATCAGATTAGTCAGAATGTCTGCTGAATCCATACATGATTGGTATAGTTCGTTGACGTCTTCACATAGCGAGTCTGATTTTATCACTTATAAGCGGAAAGTATTGTGCCGCAGAGATATGGGCATATATTAAATAAACAGGCAGTGTGCAGTTGGAGAAATAACAACAGCTGGGCATGGGCATACTTATTTGTTTAGTTCGAACGATTCAAGTTTGTCTTCCCTGTTTCGCATGAGGTTTTATTATACGCGGGTCCCTTGGAAAGAGGTCATATGCTCATAACAAAGATCCATCGACAATATTTTGTTACGAGAAGGAGTCAGCGTCTACAGGGTTTTGGGTTTAATGACTTTGTTCCGCTACAACTGCCACAACGACTTTAATGTCTGATCGACATGGATGATAGTCACATCAATCTCAGCATTGCGGACATCAAGCTATATCTGATTACGCGCCGTGTGCCCAACGTTTGGCGTAAGCAAAATTAAAAGGGAAAACGTTGTCCATTGCTGGCATCATGGGGAGGTAGAGCCTTAGTTGCTAAGTCGTTGCGATAACTAAATTCTGTGGTCAGTGATGTTGGAAGACATGATACACGTCCCCACACTTCGAGCCAGATCGTGCACGTGATGCCGTAACTCACCATCTCGTACAGTAGTCCATTACCACAGCTACGTCTATGAAAATGTCTGTATGCCGAGTATGTGGTGGTATATCATACATCGAAATACCGTTCGCGTTTCCGTGAACACGTCTATGCAATCATTCATCGCTCACCTCCACGTATAAGTGTATCGAATACCACAGCAGCCTGCACTGTGATCACGGATGCGGGATATTGCAGAAGAGAAAATGTCTGCTGATCAAACCAATTGCCTGCACAATAGTGCTTTGCAATGGAAATCTTTGGGTATCTGCAAGAGTAGATGTGGGTGAGTAATTAATACGTAGGTAGGATTTATTTACGTGCACGTGTAGTGCCTACTGGCATTAGTATGGAGTAAACGACTTTTACTTTTGCGAATTCGTATTTACATGTGTGCGTGTGTCGATAGGTGTGTGTGTGGATTCCTGTTTGCTTGTTTCATGAGCTGTGACCGCTTATGTTTGTGATCGATCTTTGAAGTGCATTCCGATGACATTTCTTCAGGGGATTTTGTAATAACTACGGCTATATCAAATATTTAAACTTGCTGAGGATTATATATATATACTTGCAGACACATACGAGAAAGCTCATGGGTTTCAAGGTTTTCTTACGCATCGCAGTGAACATATGAACGTACAAAATACAGTGAAGAGAAGCAATGTACATACCTAGAAATCTGTTGCTTCTTCGGCTTTCGTAAAGTGTAGTGAACACCATCGTACGAACGGTCGGGACGAGAGACAGTAAGATGGTACAGATCTACATACTCAATACTGAAAAATTATATGCATTTTGTTAGTACACTTAATATAGAAAACTACAAGTCGGATTAGAAAACGATATCGAACAAAAACATCTCACGTATTCAGTTGTGAATCTGTACATGTCATTGTTCTAATACTGTACATTTTCTTATTTTCAGTGAATTGCGTAATAAGTTTTAAATGTACACAAGTATTTGTGTGTACTTCTTCATTTGTAAAAAACTATATGAACTATTCGCTGAGCGACACTTGTGGTAACGTATGAAATTGGGTTCGCAGACTTACATTTGCGCATCAAGTCTACACACACACACACAGGCCATACTTAAATACTGTGTGACAGTCGCGCACATTTTGCATGTATGAATACGTACATATACATAATACCTGTCGAAACCTTCGTCATTAATATACTTCAGGACCATATCGTTTGCCGCACGCACCCGAGTTGTAGTGCGGTATGGCTTGAACCGTATCCCATTATGTAAAGCGGTACCACTTATCCAAAGCGCACGCCGGGTGGTATTTTCCTTCACCCAATTGTCTAAAACCTTTAGAACAAGTTTGACCTGTTTTCGTTTTGTCAGGGTGTAAAATTTGCAAGTAAAGGTTCGTGTATGCCTGAGTGAGTGAGCGTACCAGAATGTAAGCGTGCGTATGATTGTGTGAATGTGTGCAAATATGCAGCACATGGCGTAAACTGAAGTAGAGAACCAAACCACACTATCAAGCTATCCATGAGCGTGAGTGCGTTTACGAAGTCGCTTACATGAAAAGGGGTCGCTCACATGAAAAGGGGTCTCTCACATGACAAGGAAAGAATTCAACTAAATTTGTTGTATTCATGTATTGTCTATGAATAATATATAAAACATAGATTTCCATATCACTCAGTTTTGTGGTGCTCGGTTTTGTGTATGAAATTACTTACATTCTTGTAGTCAGTTAATGTACTTTGCATTAGATCGTGTAGTACAGAGCTCATAAGCACTACTGTCGGCTTCTTTGTTTTCAGAAATTCTTTCAGTTTGCGCACAGTGTGTTTTGGATCTCCTGCATATGAGTATGTATACGTTTATATGTTTGAACAAACATATGCAATTGTGCTCGAATTTATAGTAGAACAGCCATGCACATGTTGCATTGCATACGGAAATAAACGTTGAATTGCTTACACCAATAGCGTCTTAGACTCTGTCGGTTCATATGTGAATGACTTCGAGTACTTTAACTACTAGGCACGAAGCTTCCATTATGGTTTCTGTGCGTAAGCATGTACTTACCTGGATGGCCTCTTGGACACACCGGGGCGCATGGTTTACCATAAACGAACTGATACACACCCCAGAACTTATAATACATAACATCGATAGGCATGCCAGGTTTAGACCACAGTTTACCGTCCGCCGTTAAATATTTATTCGGTGAACTGTCTTCACTCAGAGTACTCACAACCTCAAATCGAATTTGTTCCATCGTAGAATCACCAATCATAGCAATCTGGTAATAAGTGTGTACGAAGGATGGAGACATTTGAATAACGTGTGTTTAGAGAACCACGCTCTCGTTTAATCCAAAGGCCAAGTAGATCAGGTAATATGAACGCGAACTAGAATCACAAATCTGTACGTTTGGATGAATTTCTCCTTCAAGACGAATTGTGACTTTATCGTTGTTCTCATTTGCATGAATGCAACCTTCTCTTATACACTAGCTAGATTGTTTGATTGTTAAATGACTACATATAGTAGATTACGTACCTTAACTGGTTGCCTGGCTATTTCCGCCCATTTTTTTATCTCGTTGATAGAAAAACGTCTGTACATACAATTGAAGGGTACCCATACGTGGTTATCATTTGGTACTAGATCATACACTCCATTTCTCCAAGAACCAGGCAATTTTGAGAAATGCACCCACCGTCCTGGGTTCTCACCTTTTTCACACAATCTAGGTATACTAGTGCTCAATCTCACATCATTTGCCTGAGTTACATTACTAATTGTAAGTGGTGTGTTTGTGTTTTCATTGTGAGGTTGTATTGAAGGTGGTAAAGAAGCTAATGCATCCTCATGTTCACTCGATGTTAAAGGTGTGGTGTTTGGCGTGGGTACGACGAAATAGCGTCTAGGTTTACCTACACGCAATCCCAAAGCACAGTGTGGATACGTGGCTAGCTCATCAGACACGCTGACTTCCATTGTTCCCGACCTTGAGTTCACGGACACGACACCTGATAGGTTTGGGTCGGAACACACCTGCAAGGCCGAGCATATGGCAAGTTCAATGAATTGGTTTGCATATATTACAAATTCTATGAAGCGCATGTTTGTCATAAAGTATATTTACTTTCCGTGTTTTACCACGTATACGAAATTATTTTCTGTACGTCTGGGCCAGTATATGTCTGCGGGAATATAAAGAAGTTATGGCAAACGTTGATTGTGAGTACCTACTCTCTGATTCGCACATACACATACACGTGTGCCAGCATATGGTGTGATCCTCCACTAACACGTATAGCAACATACATATACATACATTCTAACCTACTTTATTACACAAGAACAAGTACACTCTTTTAAACAAACACACGCACACGCATACACTACACAATTACCCAGATATAGTCCTTTTGTGATATCGACCCTTCTGACGGCTCAGCCAACGCTCGGTCACCCAGATAATCTAACACAACATTCACCTCATGTCTGCCTGAATATAATGAAGGTAATGTGACCCTCCACTCACACACCCGTTTTCCATTCAAACTTGTAACGACGTCTGGCATCTTAAAAACATGCTCGTGATATATAGTGGGACCTACGACATACACATCGAATGTGTTTCTTCTCGGATGAGCACAGTTTAACTTTGATATAACAACTTCAATGTTAAACGTGGTCTCCACCACAGACCAATAGTTAATCCGCTTGGGAGACAAAACTGCCTGTGTGCTTGTTGTGTACGAATACTCACCCAGACCAACCATACGTTCGAGATTGTTGTTACCTTTACGGATCCATCGCTGCCCACCAGTTGAGTTGCATCGAAAAGGGTATGCGGGTGGTATACGATCTTCCAGTTCATCATATGAGTACAACCCTTTTAAATCTGACTCAGCAAACACGTCAGGGGCTAAGGGAGTGTTGTTTATCTCCGTGTCAGTGGCCATGTAACTAGGTTTCTGTACATGACGGGTTGAGTTTGATGATACACTCAGCACATCGTCTTTCTGGTGATCTACACTGTGTGATTGGCTCAACTCTGTCCCAGAATCTACAATGCCATCAGCAGCAGATGTCGTACTAACGACTCCTATCGTTTTAAACGTCGAATTCCAAGGGAGTTTATCAACACTCACGGTGGGGTTCACTTTCGGTGACACACTGTGTACAACACTGGAGGCAGTGGGTATCATTGTACGAATGTTGATAATCTTGGAGGAGTCATTTATATCTGTTTCAATATCATACTTGGAAGTGACATCTCTATTCTCGTTGTCACTTTCTTCAACTGCAGAAGCGACGGTGGTTGGTTGGTAATGCAAAAACCCGAAGACAATGTTTGAGGATTTTGAACTTGAGAATATATACGCGTCCTCACTATGAAGTGGTGTATGTTTACGAGATCATGTACGCCTTGATATCTTAAGTTACATGAAAAATTGTAGAGTATACACTTGCTACTATGTGAACGTGGAACCGAGAGTAAAGATGAAACAGCCGAAATTGGAGTAGGAATGATGACACGATAGGACGGAACAGCTACAGTGCCGTAAACATGGACCATAACACCAAACGACCGTGCCACAGATTATTATATCTTTCCTGTTCAAATGATGTGCTGGTCAACGTAGTCATTTTCAACCATGTACACACACACACACACACACATATATATATATATAAATAAAGTCATATACAAACACACTTAGATACGCTGATAAAGAGAGGGCGGGGGGGGGGAAAGAAAGATAGGGAGACGAAATAGTATATATACCTTCAGCTATTTGCAAGACGTCAAGAAAGCTCGATCCCGTAAAGTACAGCCATGATAATGCCAGCAAAACAAACATCAGAACGGCGCTGTACACTGTAAACAAAAGAGAACAGCTATTCCGACGAATATTAGCCTGACGTTTCAAAGCTGCGAACGAAAGCATGTTCAAAGCACCAATCACGGCTCACTCATTTGCGCTTCTTCGTATAGGATGTCTTTCCGGACTTCACGTTATTCAATGTATCGTTACACTGTGCGCGTGCGTGCCGGCGTATGTATGTACGATAACGTACAGGGGTGTATATACATAAGGCGAGTTGTGCTAATAACTATGTACGTGCACGTCTGCACTTGTGTATGTGTTCACCCGCTTTATGCCTTCGATCGCCACAGAACTTCACAGATCACTGCTGTCCAATCACATGGACGTGCGTTGATCGTTTCCGATATCATCTCCAATATATATATATAATACATATATGTGTATGTGTATATATATATGTATGTGTGTATGTGTGTGAGTGTGTGTGAAGTTGATGCTGCAGCACTGTGAGTATCTATGAAACTTGCGCAGTTAAACGTCTAAACAACTAAAGCAGTCTAAGAGCTTGGTAGAATCCAGGTCAGTTGTGCGTAGGACACATCCACAGTGTATTGAAGTCAACTATCGTGCTAAAGCTTTACCAAGAATTTCCGTGTGTATGTGCCTGCGTGTGTGGTTTTCTCTGTCTCTGTATGTGTGCATGTATGCATTTGGGTTAGATGTCAGGGAAACGGAGGAGGGATTTGGTCGTGAAGGCGCAAGTGTGGTTGAACGATCGCATGTGTATAAGCAGTATAATGATGGCACTGTTTGCCCATGTTTTGTGTTCTTGTTGGCGTTGCATTGAACTACAATTGCAACAGAAAACAAGTCTCGGAGTGCCACACATTGAACGTGCAACATAACTCCACTCGTGAAGTGCGCGTTACCGTTAACCCTATTGCTAAAAAGAACTAGCCAAATGAACAGATGTAGTGAAACTCGCGCTTGGATACAGCATTAAATATCTGATTCTTCAAGCTTATGATGTGATTACTGATAAGCAAGTTAACGAGTCGCGTTTGAGCAATAAACGAGTATGCAACGCGTACATATTGACGCAGAATTTAACACGTAGTTCATACAAATTGCATCGAAGCAATATTTACTAAGCGAATCAAGCAAAGTTCGGCCAAACCCTGGTAAAATGCTATCGCGAACACGCCACCTGAACAAGCATTGTGAAAGGACAGATTTCACACAACTAGATGGGAGATTCTAAAATCCTGTACAAGTGTGCAAGTGTTATTGGTTTATTTACATTCATACTACATCCACAAGTTTACGCTTTCCAGTTACACACTAGGATGTATTTGAGCCGGTAGCATATGTATATATATTTATATGTGCTTATATTACAGAAATATTTTCAAGATGTGCGAAAGCCTGACGCTAACACAACACAAAATGAAAATGCCTCAATGTCATCTACTCTGTTTGTTGTTTGTTAACAATCTCAACGATTTTTCTACTAACATGACGCCGATGCAGCTATTTTGCGTTCGTCAGTACTTCGAAGGCTGCTAAACGTACAGATATCTGTGATTGCTACTGGATTTCCCCTGAGTGTCTGAGAGTTACTTCCCGTAATGTCAACCTGTGTGTTTGATTTGGTATCGCATGCACGCGTATGGACGCAAGCAGATATGCAGCGTGATTAGCTATAAACAATCCATACTACAATCGAAAACTACATTTCAAACGCGCAATCAAGCAATAGGAATGAATGAAAAAGCACGTACGCATTGTTCAGCAAACTTACGCTGACAAAATCACCAAGTTTAATGTCCGCCTCTGCTGTGCCCGTCAAGTCACATGTCACTTTTCCTCCAGACAAAACAACTCGTGTAAATCCATCAGTGCGTCCAGCAAATTGTCCTGATTTTCTTCCAATCTATTTGTGCATAGGGTGGACGTGTGTTTGTGACCGTGATCGGGTGTGCACACGAGCACCGTGTATACTTGCGTGCATATACTCAAGTATACATATTAGAACATTTATGCGAGGTGACTTACAGAATCGACCAGAACCAACTGACGCGTACCAACTAACTTCTCATTCGCAGCCTCCGCTCCATTGCGGAACACATCGATAATTTCTCTAAGTCGCCTTTGTTTAACATCTTCGTCAACGTCGTCTTCAAATCGGCGGTGTGCATGTGTTTTCTACGTATACGCGTCAAGAGCGGAGAGCGAGTCACGAGTTAGAAGTTATCAGAAAACAACTGCAGGCTTTGAGTGCCATAATTGTACGCATATATATAAGAGTATAAGTAATGTTCCTATTATTTCGATGCATTAAATAGTTGATTGCCGTTATTATGAATGATTGGGTTCCTGAGGTGATGTGTCCGATAAGTGTTCGGAGAATTTATACAGTCGAACAGAAGATTTTGGTGGTTTTTTTGTCCACTGGTTATGTAATACTGGAAATATTCGGCTGAGAAAAGATCTCCAACGTACAGTATGAACATACAAACTACACCAAGCACAAACTCCATTTCGTGTGCGGTACATGGATACGAGTGCGTGATACGAGTGCGTGTGTATAGTTGCGTGCCCCTATACTGCACACATGTGTTTGGCGTGCGTATATGTATGTAGTAACATAAACCGAACTAAAATATAGCAAAATCCACCATAATATGTTTCACTCACTTGCGTTGCGTATAGATACATACATCATACATCAACATATCTAATACACGTATGTACTCTTCATATTTGTAGCGCCACCACTATGACGAAGTTTATGCATGTATGTCCTCTACTTAGTTCAATACCCATGTAAGAGTTAATCAAACCAATTCTGAAGAAATTAGCAATCGCTCCCGCCAATCTCATGTGGATGACATAACAATATTATCGAACTACGAAGAACACTCGACATACCTCACGCATACTGTATGCAAACAAGAATGCTTGCTCGTACTGCACCTGCGACATTAGTGATAATGTATCTGCATGTTCATCTTCAGTTTCACCGCAAAATCCAGTGATGAAATCTGATGAAATTTGAACTTTAGGTAATTTCTCTCTCACCCTTGCAGCCAACTTTAGATATGCTTCACGACTATACCCCCTACGCATACGTTCAAGTACTGCACTATTGCCACTTTGTGCTGGTAAGTGTATATGATTGCATACATTTGCGCGGTCGCCAATGAGTTCCAGGAGCTCTTCCGGGAAGTCTTTCGGGTGGGGACTCGTGAACCGGATTCGCATATTAGGATCAATCAAGGATACCTACACAAATCGTGTCAATACGTAGATTATGAGAGCAGGTGAATATAATAGGTAAGTTGTGTATGCATATACCACGTTAACACATGATGCGCATTCGTGTAAGACAGTTTGTAATGCTTGAGTGTATGTTTATTTACATTGTGAGTGAGTGTCATGTATATATAATATATACACATATGCGCACGAGTTGTCGTATATGACAGAACTAAAAAGGTTTGTATGGATATACATATGGAGATTGGCGTATGGCTATACACACGTATATCCGTGCATGTATACGAGTTTGTAAATGTAGGAAAAAGAGCGCAATTGTGGCGATGTATTTGCAGTCTGACGAAATGAAGTACAACGCATCATATCAGGCAGGTTCTCAAATTTGTATATAACAAATACCTTATCAAGTAGATCGGCAAAGCGAGCACCACCTTTCTTACTCTTGTAGATAGACTTGAACCCATCGGACGTTTTAGTTGTTTCCTGGCTGAAAAACGCGGACTCGTGGTTTAAATCGCGATAACTGTTTACATTTTGGCCCAACAGTGTGACCTCTTTCACACCAGATTCGGACAAATTACGCACCTCTGCGATAATACTATCCATAGGCCGGGACCTCTCTCTACCTCGTGTGAAGGGGACAATGCAGTAGCTACACATATTATCACACCCACGCATGATGGATACAAACGCAGACACACTATTGGAGGTCATTCGTACTGGCGTAATATCTGCGTATGTTTCTTCTAAGGACAACTGCACGTTTGCCGCCTGCTGTCCACCCTCAACTACACTCAACAGCCGTGGTAGGTCACGGTATGCATCAGGACCTACCACCAGGTCAATTGCTTTTCCCGACACAAGCAATTTCGTCTTTAATCTCTCAGCCATGCACCCCAACACCGCTACTTTCAATGTGGATGGGTCATTGTTCTTTTTGCGTTTACGCTTAATACTACGGAAAAAGTCAAGTCGGCCCCAAACCTTATGCTCTGCGCCTTCCCGAATTGCACAAGTCATAATAAAGATAACATTGGCTGAGTTGATGTCTTCCGTGCGCTCGTAACCAGTATTTTTGAGAATAGCCCACACCACTTCAGTATCAGACACATTCATTTGACATCCATAGGTTTCGAAAAACACTTTACGAAGGTTGCCTTGAAGCAATGAACTTGCAAGATATTCCTTGGCTGGGACAATCGCTTCTGCGATGGCATCTGACTGAGAGTCAGAGATACTAGCTGTTAGAAATTCTTTGAAGGAAGGCACATCCTTCAACACTGAGGTTTTCTTCACATCAAGGCTAGGATGTGTATGATGTGACGTGTACGTGCGTGTGAATTTAGTTGTAGGTGTGATTAACATGGGACTGGACCTACAACAGAGCCCATGAACAAGTCGTCGGTTACCAGTGGATAGAGCGACGACGCGTGGTAGCCTGAGTAACACCCGGCTAGCCATCACGAGTTTCAACGCTCTCACTCTGTCCGGGTCTCTCTCTCTGTGTATGTGTGAGAACGTTCAGACACCCCCGTGTTCAACTGAGGCGAGTGACAGGTGAGCCAGTGTACTATAAAACTAATACTGTGCTCCGAGTGTGTGTGTGTGTGTGTGACTCAGTGCTTGTGAACGTTCAGGTAGCGTGTGTGTGTATGTGTGTATATGTCTGTATCTATTTATATATATGTGTGTGTGTGACTGAGTGAGTGTGAATGTGTGGGTGTGGACGTACAGACAGTGTGTGTATATATAACATGCGCGTGTGTCTGTGTATGGACGTACAGGCACCGCCTTATTCAACTGAACCGAGTGACAGGTGAAGCCTAATGTACTATCAAATTAATCTTTATTTCGTATATATGAGCCATGTGAGTGGTGTCATGACAAAAAGAGGCCATTTCAAATGGAATATAGAATATTCTAGAAATATTCCAGAATAGACTGGCTCTCAAAAATGGCGCGCAAAAAGTACCGGATTCATTTTTTTTTTGGATGCGATTTAAAAATATTTCGGTCCCGATTTCTTTATGTAAAATTGATTTTGGATATAGAATCCTTATTTTGGATATAGAATCCTGAGTTCATATGGTTAGTTTGGGGTAAGTTTTTGAAAATAGGATTTTAAATGTTGTTACCAAAAGAAAATTGGGTGTTCAAAATTATATTTTGGCTTTATGCGTAACAACGTACACAAACATATACGCATATATATAAACACACACACACACACGCACACACACACACACACACACACACACACACACACACACACACACACACACACACACACACACACATAGCCATCATGCTTTTCTCCCGTATTGTGTTGTTCGTATGTGCACTTCTCATCGCAAGCGTCTTTGCTGGTGAATCTCGGGGGTTTGGAGATGAAATTAGTTGGTTCAACGATTTGAAGGAAGGTGTGTCAAGCAGACGTGTTCTTTATATTTCTGAGGTATATGCATTAAAGTGTATGTATATAAGGCACAGTATTTCTTTCATGTGTGATAATGTGTATAGTTATAATAGATTTCCTTCATCTCTCTCCATTGAATCCCATGTCCCTCATTTAGCGCCAATAACAACTTTTCTTACACACAAGCCCGAAAGACGTAGTTGACACTGTTTCTTTGCGGGGAATATATAGAATATATATATTTGTAAGTATTTCTGCTTGTCTAGCTATTCTAGTTCAATTTCCAGCGTTCGTAGAATACCACTTGCTGAACAATCAATCAGCAGACCAACACTTTGCGCAACAAAACTACAGACACACAGACACACACACAAACACACACACATATTGTGTATATGTAGCACAAGTCGAGGCCAGCAACAGCGGTAAGCCCATGGTTGTATTGATCCATAAAACATGGTGTGGTGCTTGCAAAAACTTGAAGAAGACTATGTCCACGTCTACAGAACTCGTCAACGCTGCGAAGGATTATGTTATGGTGAACCTCGAGGTGGGTTTCTATGCTTGTTTCGTATTTATGTGCTGTTCTTTTATTGCTTCTATTGTAGGTCGTGAAGGTATTGTCTATACCAATAAATTTTGCGCCATTTTATGTGTTATTCCGGAATAACACAGTCAGTTACATGTGCATGTATTGATTATTAAATAGTTTCATCCAACGTACGTGACTTTGCTAATCAAGGATGTTTCTCTTTACGTTTCAAGGATGAGGAGGAACCTAAGGGGACAGAATATAAGCCCGATGGTGGCTACGTCCCCAGGTTGTTTTTCGCTGATTCTACTGGTAAGAATGTATTCGATGAATTCAAATGATCTGTGGGTAGGGTTTAGGGTTTAATCTGTGAGAAAGATTGAGCGTGTGTTTGGAATTGTGTTGATCAACAATAAGTACATGTAATAAGATTGTCTCAAATGACAAATTTTGTGATTTAAAAAATGCGTGCACGTTGTGTTTTGTGCTTTTTCACATACTACATAAGAGGGGCGTCTAAGTTGAAGTGTGTGTGTGTGTGTGTATATATATATATATACGAAATGACGTTCGAGACAGTCAAGAAGGTAAGAAGTACTGCGGACTCTTGCTTTCTATGTATATCCAGGAATGTACATGTAATGTGCATACAATCTCTATGAGTTTAATATCACGTGGAAGTCGTCGTTGAGTGGCATACTTTGTACTAAGCTTAGTTTAGACTTAAGCTCATAACATGACAGTCATCTATCTGAAGTTTCTACGTAGTCTGAACAACTTATGTAATATGCATACGATATGTGCATCCGGAAGTGCTTTGATACGTTGTATACATATCACTAGTATCGTTTAAGGCATGAACTTGGATATGAACAGATGCGATACTACTTAATCCCCCCCCCCTCCCCTTATTTCTATACGTACAGGAGTGGTGAAGCCAGACCTAAAGGTTATCGGCGGCAATCCTAAGTACGGGTACTTTTATTCAAGTGCGGACGCGGTGGTCAATTCTATGAAAAGTTACAAGGATAAGTTCGCACATACGACTTCTAGTGCACACGATGAAGTTTAGATGATATAAGATGCGACTGCATGATGATGTATCACTTCGTCGAGTACTTTTTACATTGTGATAATGCAACTTGTAATCCACACGATGAAGTTTAAAATATACAAGATACGACTGTATGATGATGTACCGCTGCATACAATACGCACAAACAACGTCTAGTGCGCGCAAAGAAGTTTAAAATATATAAGATGCGAATGTATCGAGATGCAGTCCTACCTAGAGTACTTTTCATATTATACAATAGGATTAATTCTCATTGTGTAGGCGTGGTCAAGGATTGTGTTATAAAAGCGTTTAGGAACATACAAGAATTGCGTTTACTAACAATTGTGCCCCAATCGCTCATAATATACATTTCTTTTCGTCGATGAGGAATGCACGCACGGACCACAATACATATCCCTGTGTAAACACCAGTAGTGATATTTCCTAGCTAGCTGTTTTTAAACTACATGTTAGTATTCATAGGTGACCCGATTTAACTTACTTGGCAACTGTGTTAAATGATGAACCATATTTATAGTTACTCACGTACGCTTCATGTGTCTTGGAAAATAGGTGCATATGCTTGTAATTTGTACTATTCAACATGAACATTCCCATCATCAGGCCATTTAAGACGCTTTCCAGATTTAGTTAGAAGCATCACACCGTTCTGATCACTATACCATGAATTCGAATCCTTACAGGGAAAAGTGAGCGTGAGTACGATAGTTTCAAAGCAGTGTCGTTGAGTCGAGGTGCAAGTGCGTACAATGCGTAACTGCGATGTGTAAATACGAGTAGCGTAAAGTAGAGCGAGCATGAATCCGTACGTACATAACCCAAAACAAACGCACATGCACACATATCTATGAATATGTCATTACACACCAGTAAATCACGAGCGGGTGTCATATAATCAGTAGAGTAGTCAACGGCCAGTAACTCTGGTGTATTGTTTTGACAGATCACCATTTGTGAATACCATGGACAGCGGCAAACAGCCTCTGGACGGTTTTCTCTTGCTTTTAAAGTAAGACTGTACCACGTGTATATATGAACATGGAGAAGGTCGGTGATGTAGTATATGATACACATACTACGAAGGATAATACATATGTGAATGTTGCAGTCCTTTTTGTTGATCGGGATACTAATGTGTTATATGCAAGGGATTATATGCATACCTAACGTCAACGAACAAACATCCGTTGTATATCTTGTTTGAAGAGTGGATCACATCCCAACACTTTTGTAATCTTTTCCTATCATCTGCCTTTCCCTCAACAGCACTGAATCCTAATCTGCAAATAAACATGTCTATGTTTGTAAAATATTATTATATATCAATACAAATATGTATCTGTCAATAGAAGCTTCACTTCATAAAGGAATGTGTACTCACGTTCAACAAACATGAACAACTAAGTTTGTCGTGATAAATCGAGTTATAGATGAAATGACTGAGTTGTTGGATCAATAAAAGATATGCAAGGTAATTTTCAAATGACAAAACAGCTTTCAGGCAGTTCCTGTGTACCAATTTGGCGATGCCTATGAAGCCAAGTAATCAACCAAATGGTAAATGTGTACATCCAAGTGTCACACATACATACCCGTTCAGTGCCGCCAATAACGCTGGAATCATAAGGTTATTTCTCCATTCATGTCTTCCAAGTCCACACAGAGCTACGTGTAAGATTATAGATGAACACATTGTGACTTGTTTATGTTTGCCGTAGATATTGCATTCTTGACGAATGTGTTTCTTAGTGCAAGTGTATCTCAAACTGTATTAACAGTATTCTGAAGTGCACCCACCAAATATCATTAGTCCATATACACAACACTTCCGTGTATGTAGAAAGAGAGAAAACAAGATATGTATTCTCACTTTGATCTTCGGAAGTGCCTCCCTTCTTTCCTAATGCCCTCACTTGCACACAATTACCAATGGTGCTATTCGTAAGTGTGGAATGCTGACGAAAGGCTTTGTAGTTCAGCTGAGCTGGAAGTTGAATATCCTTCGCCATGAATATTATGTATGAATGTTTATGTGTATACATATACGTAAGGATGAGTGTTTAGGTACCGGAACATATTGGTTGCTTTCTCAATACACAGGTCCTATGTTTACATAAGGATTCTTTTTAGGGGAAGAGTGAGTGTCACTGTGAAGTTTTAATAGCTTCGAATATTAAAATTGCGGGTTCAATGTACGTGTGGATACGATTTATACCTGTACTTTTGTTTAGAGCGAGCGTAGATGCGGGTGTGTGACTGCGAGCACGAGTGTGAGTAATCGTTTCACCGTTAACATTCTAAATTAATAAACGATTGTGCCTTCTCTGTTATATAACGATGTGACCGATATATGCGTATACACGTGTGTGTGAATATGTTTCTACCTTCTTTCGATATGCAAAAATGAAGACCAAAAGTATAAATGGTCAGATGCACACACATGAATGCATGCATGTAACATGGATAGGTCTTACCAAATCCGAGTCACCTGGGACCATTCCGCCATGCCGAACCACACCGAGAGCTGTACCAGACGATACATAGTACGCCTTTTACGGCAAAGCAATAATGATAAAAAAGACTACGTGAATATACTGCTATGCGAATATTTTGAATTTACCAAGTATATCTTTGTTACTATTTTTGTTCGTGTAGTTGTAGTGCTTCCGAGAGTATGCGTTTACATTTCTGTGTCACCCCACCGAGGTAGATTTTGATAATAATGTACCATACATAGTCACCCCTCCCCCAAACCAAAACCTATCTCAACTCGACCAATGCTCATTGGCAAGTGCATATTTTATGTCATGCGAGTACCTCAACGTAGAGGCTTGTAATTTGGGTACGTACACTCATGCGATGCGTCTTTCACCTATACGTGTGCGTAAGTATACATGCGATTTGCCAATACTAGGTACTTACAATGCCGGCATGGCGGAGTGCATTGAACACCTCCATCGTCGCTTTGACTACTTTTCCGTCTTCATTCCACTTGGGTTGATACAAGCTTGGGTTCACCCATCCGCAATCGGGGACCTCAAATGTGCTCTGCATATATAGTATTTATGTGATACCTATGTTTCTTGTGTACATGTTTAAAGAGTAAATGTAAGACATGTATACATGTACGTATGTATATGTGTATGAAAGCCAGATAATCATTGTCTATGTGTTTACATGTACATGAGAGCAAGTATATTCATAGTTATGTATGTAAAATACATCATAAACATGATTGTACGATTCTGTATATAAGATGTACGCTCCATATATGTACAATGTTGAAAGAACGGAGCCTGTCGTCCTCTTTTGGTAATGGAGGTGGCTTGAAGGATAACTTTGTGTTGCGGTACTGTGAAAAAAAAAAATGCCTGTATTATTGATCGATTAGCGTGTACATAAGAATGTGCTATATGCAGATGGGTCTGTGTGTTCAAAGGCAGGCAGCATTGCTATTTGTCAATATTTGTGTGTGTGCATACTTGCAAATGTGCACATATTGTTTGTGTATACATATGTACACGTTTTGCATGTGCGTATATGAATAAGTTTTTCTTTATTGATAAGAGCATGATATGTTTATGTTATATCCATGTGTATAGTATGGTTTGCGTGTATGTGCACTTTATGTGTATACATTAGACGAACCGTTTTTCTTGAGACAACGACGTTGTCCATCCCACATAGTGTTAAGAGTATAATGATCCCTACGATAGCGATTACCCATATTGGACTGTTAAAAAGCTTCTTGGGCACAATTCCGGGGTTGATTGACTTCCGCATGTCGACGGGGTGATGATAGTGAAATGCATCCTAAATATACACCCTTCTATACTTGAACCATACCTGCCCAAATCATCAGAGCATTCACCTATACATACTATCTATCGCTTCAATTCACAAACCTGCCCAAATGTTAGGGCCATGATAACATAATATCACACATACGGCGTACCTGGCTGAGTGTGTGTGCTGGTACCGAAATCAATAACAAGTTGCTTGACATGGTTGTCAACAATATTATTCAATACACTCATATCCGCACATAATTACACATGTCAAACGCAGATTGATTTCATTGAGTAAAAACGTAGGGGTGTCAAAGAATCAAAATGTTGGGGTACTCTGTTGTGTTCAAATGGCGTGTGCGCGAGAGTTTGTGACATCGTGTCAACATCTTTCAGTGTGATATCAGACACGTGGACGCTTGAACTCCCGTAGTCATGGTTACTACCATAATTTCGAAAATTAGTCAATGAAGTACGTTGAGCGATAGTATGGGCCAATGGCATCTGCAACAGTTAATATTTGTACTGAACTTTGTACTAAAGAGAGATGATACTGAGGAGAGTGATATTGAATGGATACTTCATCGTCAACTATTGGTATCCCCAAAGCCATGAGCAAAAAGATTTAATAGTAGTAAGGGGTGATATTGGCTGGATACTTTATCGTCTACAAAATGACTTCATCGTCTACAATTGACTTCATCGTCTACAATTGACGATAATAGTGTGGGAATGTGGGGAAGGATTGTGTTTATGTTGACAGTGGCATAGTTTAGAGGACCTTGTCAGTCATACCAAGGCAGCTACTTCTGTAAAGTAGTACCAACACATTTTTTCTTGTGCTTTATGCTCATATATGTTGGTACTTTGTGTTTTTTCTTGTTCTTTATGCCCATATATGTTGATACTTTCCCATATCTTCTACAACTAGGAAGGGTCTGAGAATAGTGCTCATCGTGTAAATATTAAATTGAATAGTATTGAAAGCCTACCGTTCGTACTCACACAAAATCATACGTGTATTCAGCAACAACAGTTGGACTTCCCCCCAGTTTAAAACAAAACGACATACTTCACAGTATTTCGGTGGAATTTTCCTGTGCGTTTGAGTTGTACCTCCTAGGTGGCTTTGATTGCTTTAAATGATCTATGCTCACATGCAATGCATACACTACACAACGCACCTGGCACTAACATGCAAATTAGATATAGCTAGTATTGATGATTTGAGCAAATTCTTTATTTCCAATTATATTGTGTACCAACCTTGTAGATTTAAACCTGCATTCTACACCTTTACTCCCATTATAAACCAATCTAATCTATATCTTGTGCTGCAGTTAAATTAAACTTGGAAGAAGTACACTTCTGAGGACTTGCAGATAGTCGCAAGAAGCCCCACTATTAGTGTATTATTCATGTCATTCTATATATAACTGACATTTTGTTCCAGTAACTAGTGGCAAAATGTGCCTACATTAAGGGCTACCATCTGTCTTATAAGATGTGAAATGCTTCGCATGGTGACACACCACTTGACAGACGCTCAATTTCGTCCTTTTATGAGTATACACTCGTCTGACATTGATGCATATGCATTAGGCTGGTGTTGTAACAAAGACGCACGTGTACATGTTTATGGCATAATGCTTTGGTTTATTTACGCCGAATATCTCTAGACACTGGCGTACATTGCAATTCTTTCACTCCAACCAGTTAAGGGGTCTATTCTAAACTTTCTTCCATCATAATCACTCATCCATTCATGACTTCGGCACGATATATATGACTATAATAATTCAGTATTACAGTATGGATCATGTTTGTGCTTGTACATCATACAATGTGGTATATCCTACAGTGCGACTCCCATACCCCATAAACACGCTCTGAGGTGTATACGCCACTGATGTAAATGCAGTTGTTGTTAATGTCTGAAAAACAATCCTACATAATTTGCATACTACACGCATGCGTTCGTTGTGATCAAAGTTTATCAGCCAGTTCAATACCATCTCCCCTATAACACACCCACGTTCATAAACATTACAATGTAACGCACACTCATACACTTGTACGCAACATTCCGTGATAAGTCTTCTCACAACAAGTAAACCTCTCGCCAAGTATTAAACTAACTAAAGTGCTTAATGATGGTGTCCCATTGATAAGAACGGAGGAAGAATAATACCCAAGCATAGCATAACCAATTGCTTACGAGTAAGTCCTTCCGATCCTGTACACGTCCGCAACCGAACAAAACGTTTTACGTACCCAACGGAAATGATGAAGTAAAACATTCATTTACGTTAGATTGAGTGAAGCCCCTTACTACGCTATACGCGAGTGAAAATAATACTACAGTGCTTCCATAATAATTCGCAAACACCAGTACACAGCTGTCAACACCATATTAAGTAAATTCCATATTAATCCAACAACACGTTTAAGAAGACGACTCATACAATACGTACCGGCCTTAGAGGTAACTTCGGGTAGCACATGTATAGTAGCAACATAAAGGAACGTTCCGGCCGAAAATAGTAGAGCCTGTATACGAATGACCATGACAATACCTATTAGACAACGTTACAAGTAATACCAAGCAATTTGAAACAACAACAAAAATACGGAATGTCTTGTATATACACAGTATTCATACATTCACATAAACGCATCAAATACAAAACACATGTCGCTCTTGCAAGCAAACACATGAGCTGTACACATTTGTATTTAACCCACACACTGCCACAAACTCATACAACATATAAACAAGACTATATATGTAATATACACACGCCGCACACACGCACTTCAAAACACATATGCACTTTAAAACACATACGCATACAAACATACGTCCACGTACACATACCAGTCCTGTAACTGGCGATGATCCGCTATTTTCTTCTTCGAATGTACCGAGGTTCTGGTTCTCCTGATTGTATTATAAAACCAAACGTTAAACAATGGCAATCTGGTTGATAATCATAACAAAATTGGTATATCCATGTCCAATATATTGTACATACATCCATACAATAACGCAATATATTAAACGGGGGGGCAGGCAGTTTTATTTTATACATATACATATAAACAACAAAAACTCCTTATACTAGCATACATGTAATGGCACACATACATACACGACGCCATAATGTACGTACCAGTAGAACTCCTAACATGGAAAGACGCAAGTACATCTTCACAAATACAAACGTGCAGATCATGACCATGTATACATATATAAATATTTAAATCAACCATACACGGACCATACACGGACATATGAATATATATACAGTACATTTACCTGTGATCCGAGTGTATATACATCGGTAGAAGGTGTGATTCCGTCCATACTCGATAGACCATTTATCTGGACTGCTTCTAAGCCTGATGAATCAATAATAATAATAGTAACAGTGAATGTGAGTGCGCAACATGTATACCATGCCAAGGTGTCCCATCAGTCGGGCAAGCATGAAGAGAAACTTAATGTATATTCCATAGAGACAACTCTGGTAATATTTTTGTCCAGGCAAGTCGGATGATTAATGCTTTCATTCAGAAAGCCCATATCGAATGCCATGAAAATCAATGTGTACCATGCATGGAACATACGCAGTTACAACGGTTGACATATACAGCGTCTGGACATTCAATAGAGAAAACACGTGAACAATATATAGTATACGTACTGTCCGGTAGGCTATTTGCGTTGAATGAAGAGCTCATTTTAATCAACGCAAACGTAGTGATCGCCATCAATGGTGCCGCTACTGAAAACGCCAACAAATGTTCGCGTACTTTCCTGGGTATTTCAGGTATAAGTATGAATACATGCCTGATTGTACGCGCGAGTACAGTGTGTGTTTCATGCGTTCGTGTTTGACTAAGTTATTAAATGTCAAATTTTTTATACTACACGAGCGCTCGGTCAGAAGCATGTGTGTGCGTGTGTGTGTGCGATGTGTTTCGTACATGCGGGCGCGTGTTTTATATTTATGGGTGTGAGGGAGTACACGTCGGTGAGTAAGGTGTAAACATGTATTGGTATGCGTTTACTGTGTGAGGTGCACTGTTCTTATGAAATTGTCGAATTTACTGAGAAAACACTGCCATGAACCGACGTGTATTTATATAACACGAGACTATGATACCATATAGACGCGCAGGTCATAGACAATATATACATTCACAATAATACCGTACAACATATATACATCCTCAAACAGTGCAGATCTATATATACTCATATGAATATAACATACACGATACATAAAAGTTGTATATGAGCGTATATGCCCTTCCGCATACATCAGACGTCGGTTGATCATGCATGCAAGTACAAAATCATCTACTTATATTACTCCATACGAACAAACGCATATCTTCGAATAAGAACACAATCGTAGACACTGCGTCTTCCTTAATGGCAATCATACACGCCAAAATATATATGTATATGCAATACAAACATACTGAAACGTGAAGTCACAACCAAACGCCATAACCAATACGTACAAGCACCTACAAATATAATCAGATGCACCACACCACCACGACTGTATAAGTGAAGAAATACGAAAAGGTATGTACAGTTACACAAATGCATATATGCATATTCATATCCAAGTACAGATACACAAATGCATACATGCATAATCATATCCAAGCACGCAAAAAAAATATGGCTATCAACTCATCATGCACAGGCACACATTCGAGCAACGTCGTAACAAATTGAGTTATAAATACACCACAGACAATTATGTACCTTTTATCCAGGCCATCTGCTAAGAGATAAGAAACCAGACCGAAGGCAGCTGGAGCTTTGTGCAACATAATGGCTGCAAACACTAAGAGTTCGACTGAACTTTCACCAGCAGCAGATGCAGCGCCCATGGCAATACCGTCCGCTGTGTAGTTATATAAATCACAAATATGCATATTCAAGTATAAATGAGCGTATGTGTGTGTGTGTCAACATAGGTATGCAGCCAAGAGATACGACCAAAGGTATTCCTATCTTTAAGTAACATTAACATAACGAAGACAGATGCAGATTCCATCACATTGCCCACCGCAATAATATCAGTATCTTTTGGTTGACGTGTGCAGCGTGTCTATGTGTCTAATTGTTTATGAGAGTCTATGTGCCTACGTGTGAGTGTCAAGAGGTATGGACAAGCCGGAAGGCGCCTGTGTTTCTACGAATGGGAGCAAAGTATTGTCAAATAAACGCTTAGTCTCATCGCAACGTCATCGCAACGTCATCCACTGCAAATGTACATATCTATATATATATATTTGTTATACACATTGAGTTAAATGCAGCGTGTATGTATATAATATTGAATACGTATGTGGGTACAAGGAAATCGATGTAAATACCTGCAGAATGAACCATTAATCCAATGGTTGCCGATAGACCTTTTTTCGGGCGAGCAGCACCAGTTTCTGCTGATATGTAATATAATGTAATGGATGTGGGGGCGAAAATGCTGGTGAATTAAATCCAGGAGAAAGATGTAAATTCTGAAAGAAAATACTGATGAATGGTCTTATTTGCTTGTAGTGCATGAATGCTGAAGACATACCCATTGAGGGCTGGCCGTGTGAGTGGCCATCGTGGTTAATAATAAGTCTATCTACGAGCAACTGGAAGAGAAAACCACCCACCAGTACTAAACCAGCCCAAGTATGTGCAAAGGAGCCAGACTCGTCGTTATGTGAATGCTGTTATGAAAGGAAACATCATATACTAATCAAAAAACAAAGCACATATACAGCGAGATAGTTTCAACATGATGTTGCACGTATACTTGCATATATACAGCTACTGGAAACACTTACGAACAAGATTGTATAAAAAAGGAGACCAACATTAAAGGTTTGCCGTTGTCGTCGCAGATATAAACAATCCACGTGAATATTCGTGTACCTACACATTTGTGTACGTCTGTTTGTATTGACGTGTACATTCATGGTATAAAACATACGTCATGGGCATGGTCATGCACGGTGACATTGGGTACACCATGTTCGTGGGCATGTCCATTGCCGGATTCAGCGTCAGCTGTATTGGCACGACAATAAAGTAATTCGATTAGTCACACAATATATACATACTCGCTTATAGATTGAGTATCAGTGCATGTACGCAAGAATGTATGGGTGCATGCAAATATTTCTATCATTACAACTAAGTACATTGTAAGGAAGTATATGCTATGCATGTTGAACTCGTACACAAAACACATACATGTGCTTCAGGACGAATATAAATGTTGCATTCACGACTTTATGGGCACAATAATGACACAGACACAAACGTGTATATAAAATATGTACATATGCATACGGACACATATATACCTTCCATAAGAGAATGAAAGCCTTCAGGAACAATTACAGCCAAAGCAGTACCAACAAGAAGACCGGCACCTAAAGTATTGCAAAGCTAAAAGAAAACATGTGAGAAAGGAACGTGTTATTTAGGGTGGCCAGAAATATAATACGTCTGCTTACGAGTATGTCAGTCTACTTATACATGGGCAACACTAAAATTGACAGACTTGGAAACAAAACAGTGTGCATAACAGTTTGATATATGACAGTATAATGTTTATAGTAAAGAAATATCTACTATACAGTCTGCTCATGAAACATTATCGCCAACATTGAACTAATTTATAATATAATCTTGCTGATCCAAGAACATGAACGATTCGTGTATGTAAAGCAAGACGTTGCGATATACAAAAGATCGATCACAAACCACAGGATTGACATTTATCCAATGGGGGAGTATATACGGTTACTACACCGATCAAAAAAGCAACACTAAGCAACATGGCAGAGGCACACATACTTTCGCGTGGGGGTTTTACGCGAATGGGTTGTTATATACACCAACAGTTACACGCACTCGGCAAACCAAAGACAATTTCAATGTGTCACGCACGTACAATTAAGTTCTTTTCTGACATTTGCACTGAGAGAGGCAGTGAACCAGCCAAAAAGCATCCAAGGAACATGAATAAGCATAGAAGCAAGAGCCCTGTCAGCTCATGACTTGTAGAATCGACCATCTTTAACTATTAGCCTAAACGTATATACTAAAATTATTGCTCTGGCAAATTGCCATGAATTCACTGCGAGAAACAGGGAGTGAGAGACGGACTAACGTACACATACACGCACAGACAGAGAGACAAGCACACACACACACACAAACAAACAAACACACACGCACACACTCCTAAGTGTATAACTAAAGTGTGTTGCTAATGAATGAGAAAGACGACTGAGAGGTGTTGTATATGTGTATGCATGTGTCGCAGTGCTGTCAAACAGCAGAGAGACACGTTTCGCAATCACAAGCACACAAATACACATACACACACACACACACACACACTCACACTCACACACACTCACACTCACACTCACAAAACACACACTCACACAACACACACACACACACACACACCTCTCTCTCACGCCTGTCCCCTCCTCCGCGCCCCACTAATACAGGTACGAATGAAACTATACCGTGATGTTCACGTCTGTGTCGTTGTCGCGCACACCAGCACGGACTAGCATACAGTACACCACTGTTAGGCCTACATTCACATATAATCGTATTCACAGGTGTGTAAAAGTTTCTCACATATAATAGTATCTAATTTACGATGAGCACAGAAACCTCGTTTCAGTAACAGAACCAGAGTGCACTTGGTGTGTGTGTGTGTGTGTGTGTGTGTGTGTGTGTGTGTGTGTGTGTGTGTCACAAAATGAAGGCATAAACGAGAAATCTACCGGTGATTTCGGACGGAGGCACAGGTTAATCTGATCTGAGCTAATTTCTACATTCAATCATAAAAAATTTGTTAATTCATTCACTGCATCCCCTGCAACGATTGCACAAAATTTAATAACATTACGCAATCTCGAGTAGAAGCACCCTCCTCACATGGGTGTGTGTCCACCCAAATACACATCCGCACATGCGCTTGCTCTGTGATCAATCTCCGACCTCCACTTGAAGGAGCGAAATAATTTCTGTGGAAAACTGTTTAAGACAAAATATGGCGCTCTTATCCTTTACAAGTTGGAAAACATATATACCGAACACGCTGGTTTGGTTATGAACTTGCGCAAAATTCTTTTCTTGTCGTTTTGATGTTTGAGGTTGTTGCTTTTTATAGACAGTGATTGACTGTTGTGTATTTTGCAAAATAAATCTCCAGTGCTCGTCTTGAATTGATATTCAGTACGTCTGAAAATATATTTGTTTATTGTGCTACAGCAATGCACACGTGTGACTGACAGTAGCAGAGACAACTTTCTCAAATATATTATGCTTACGCTTGCACTAGAATACCAAAGCAAAGTTACAGTTTGTACCTCTTCGTGAAGAAGGCAATGACTGTGCATTCGCACTGGCCTTGTGGACGTATCATAAATGGTTATTGAGAAATATAATTCATCATCGGAAAAAAGTTGAACCTTCGCTTCGGTCTACAAATGTACCTTAAGGCTCAACGATGTAAAATATATATTTAAATATTACCTGTACACGGTTATAGTCAAGAGTTCATTTTAAGATTCATATCGGGTCCAACTTTTTATACGTCCTCTTTACCTAACACGATGGTTTTTCTTATTTTCCTGGTATACATCAAAATACACACATGCTCATTTTTCTGTGAGATAAAAGCACATTTCTTATACTGTTTTTATATATCGTTCGTATGTGTACTTTTGCACGAGGGTTTCTCGAGATAATTTGAAGGTAATTGTCAGTCTACATTGAAGTTGTAGATTTGGCATTATCATGGATACTTTGTTTCCTACTTGCTGTTGTTATTTTAATCTTGGTTTAGACCTTTCTAAAAGTCTCATGAGACAAAGTTAAATGGAACGATTTGAAATTATAAATGAAGAAAATCAGGTTTCAACATTATATGACCTCTGTGCAGCGCATGCACATGTTGAGTGTGGGGGAGATTATATATTTGAACACTTACTTCATGTAAATAATAATTTGGAGAAAGTATTTACATTACTGCGCACTAGCTGTTCAACAGTACAAGAATGAAGCACACCTATATACATGTCACTAACCACAGCGACGTACAAGACATGAAATAAGCTGCAATATTGAAACATATGACATCGCATCATATTATTATATGTAGTAGTAGTAGTAGTAATAGTAGTGAGGATAGTAGTAATTGTGTAGTAGGCGGTAGGGGTAATAGTAAAAACAGTAGTAGCAATAGTAGTCGTAAAATAGTAGTGGTAATAGTAATCGTAGTAATAGTAGTAGCTGTAGTGATAGTGCCTGATGAAAGTACTATGACTGTACGAGTGCAAGTACAGTGCAGTGAGTGCATTTCCCTCAGTGAGTGGCAATAGCAATGAATGCAATGCGTTCTAAAAGCAATGCGTTTTGAGTGCAATGGGATGGGAAGGAAGGGGAAGGAAGGGGAAGGGAAGGGAAGGGAAGGGATGGGATGGGATGCGATGGGATGGGATGAGATGGGATGGGATGCGATGGGATGGGATGGGATGCGATGCGATGCGATGCGATGCGATGCGATGCGATGCGATGAGTGCAGTGAGTCGCAGTGCAGTGCAGTGAAACAGTGAGTCGCCTTAGCAGTCTGTAATCCGAGCGATATCATTGGTTTCCATGTTCAAGGGAAGTTTACTATTGGCCAAAGACAGGTCAATACGTAATTATACGTTTTCTTCAATGAGCCTAGACCCGTTTGTGGGTCATTGGTGTGCACACCGCCGCGAAAACCATACTAGAAATTGTACGTTTGGAGATAGTTATAAGTATCTCATATTTTTGAATTCTAGATAGTTTGTGAATTCTGGATAGCGTTGATTAACGCCTCTAATGCTGCGGACCGAATCAGTCGAACGCACACAAACACACAGACACACACACACACATACACACACACACACACACATACACACACACACACATACACACACACACACATACACACACACACACACACTCACTCACTCTCACGCTCACTCACTCACTCACTCACACGCTCACACACACACACACACACACACACACACACACACACACACACACACACGCACACACACACACACACACGAATACCATTACTTTCGCTGTTCCATTACGTTGCATCTCCTCTCTCCCCCCCTCTCTCTCTGAAACATCTCACACGCACCTCACACATTACGTCACGCAATCGCTCACTCACTCACTTGAGATCCCACTCCTTATCGTTGATATTCCCTGACAAGTAGCTCGTGCCTACCGGAAATAGCTTGAGCCATCCACCATGTTTAAGCCAAAGGGAAAAAAGTTGGAGATTTCGTCTCCCCTCAACTTTGTTCATGAGGTTCACGTAGGTTTCGACCCGGAAACGGGTATGTATCTCCCTGTTTGGCACATGTGTATGTCTACATAGCAGCTACGTACCAATCCAACCTGCATGTTTTCTCACCATGGACATATGGGTCCACTGTACTGGGTACGTTCGTATACACTGTTTAGTTCATTCATTTTACAAACACAAATACTTTATGATACTAATGACATCCTTGCCATAAGTTTCTTTCATTTCTTGCGCATTGCAAGTATCTTGTTCCGCCGGAATGTTGATTTGGTATATTATTCATGAATTGAGACTCCGATTCGTGAAACATACCTGTACACATATTTTGTGCATTGTATTTATATAACCATGTATATTTGCTTATATGTAGGTGAATTCACTGGCCTTCCTGATCAATGGAAGATGCTCTTAGAATCGTCCGGTATTAGCCCTGAGGAGCGAGCTGAAAACCCGCAGGCCGTCATTGATGCTCTTGATTACTATACAGGCATGTTGTACTATACTCTCCCATTGTTCATTTTCACACCCGAACATGTCTATGAAATGTACGCGTGTTTACAGCACAAGCCAAACAAGCTATACAGCCAGACTACGTCAAGCTTGCTCATACTCTGACGTCCCCACTCTCCCCTCTTTTATAACTCAACGCTCAGCTGCGTTGTTTCGTTTTGCTCAACGTCAGCACATAACACACAAATATTCACATACACAGGGAACAAAATATCCGAATTCGATGGTCCAAAGTACATGTTGGAAGATACAGAGGCGGCGTTTGAGTCCTATCAGACTCCTTCTGTACCTCAGCCCCTCCCTCCAAAACCTGCAGCGGTATGCGGCTGCTCGTGCACATTTTACCATTGTTGCGAACATGAAGAATCCACAAAAGCCCACACGCACACACACTCGGCGCACATGCACAACTCCAGTATTCTACACACTGTACGGTCTTATCACTGCTGTGTACATTAGCTCCGACTGTCCCTGTAAACGCACACGCTCTTACAAACATATACATATGCAGTCGCTCTAACGGCAACACTTAACATGTGTGCTTTTGCATACGTACAGCCACCAACCATGAAGAAGCCTTTGCCTGTCATAGCTCCTCGGCCAGAAAGCTCGATGAATCGTATGACGCGCGATCTTAGCAATATTGAAATCAGAGGTATGTGTAAATACCTGTACCTACCGCATCAACCAGACATATAACCCCACACAGCACATGTCGATATACACGTCTACGTATGTATACCTAGGCACATCCAAGTTACCTGCACCATTTCTAATCTCCGCATTGCTACCTTCACTTACACTCACAAAATCATAGCACCTAACCAGCATACAAATTTTACCATGTCCATACATATGCGTAACAGCCAACCAAGACAAGGTAGGCATTGTTAAGAAAAAGCCACCGCCACCGAAAAGTGCCAGTACAAATGCAGCCCCAAAACAGAGAAAAAAGAAAATGTCAGATGAAGAGGTAATGACCCGAATTAGAGCAATTGTAGAGGATGCGAATCCGAAGGAGCTGTACACAAACTTTTGCAAGATTGGTCAGGTATTTTAATAGTTACACGCTTGTGTGTGTGCCTGTGTTCGCCTGAAAAATTATTATGTAATCACAAAAGAAATTCTGCTTACTACAATGAAGTCAATGACTTTTTTTGGAAGCGCATTTATTGAAGAATACTTGTAACATAGATTAGAATGATAGTGCATGGGTATCTGCGCTTTGGGCTAGTCTAGCTAGTCTATGAGTATAATATTCTTTCCACGTATACCGCATGTATGTAAACAAGTATTACAAACATGTATAGTGACTGAAAAGCACTCACGCACACACAGGGAGCTTCAGGAACCGTCTTCACAGCGATAGAGATTGCTACAGGGCGAACTGTGGCGATTAAGCAAATGAACTTGGCTGCACAGCCGAAAAAGGAGCTAATCGTGAATGAAATAGTGGTAATGAGAGAAAACAAGCACTTGAATGTTGTCAACTATATCACATCTTATTTGGTTGAGGGTGATCTATGGGTACTTATGGAGTTCCTGCCTGGCGGCTCTCTTACCAATGTCGTGGTTAACACAGAAATGACTGAGGCCCAGGTGAATATACATGTATATGTGTGTCTCTATGTGCGCCAATTTCGTATAGGCATGGTAGATATAAACGTAGTTGTTCTATGTACTAACCAAATTTTACGATTCTACCGTAACACATTTCCCAACTATTGACCATCTTATACACTGTATAACCTTATACAGATTGCTGCTGTATGTCGTGAAGTATTGCAAGCACTCGAGTTTCTCCATCAATCACGTGTTATTCACAGAGACATCAAATCAGATAATGTACTATTGGGTTTGGAAGGTGATGTTAAACTGACAGATTTTGGTTTCTGTGCGCAATTGACAAGGTACAATATTAATGTGTGTGAAATAAGAAGAACAGTTAACTTTGTGTTAGAAAAAACTGGCTGGTTTCACATGCGCATGCGTGTGTTACTTGCACTATTGAGTATACGCAATCGCAGTTATAATTGAGTACAAACAAGCACACACACACACACACACACACACACACACACACACACACACACACACACACACACACACACACACACACACACACACACACACACACACACACACACACACACACACACACACACACACACACACACACACACACATACACACACAATAGCGATTCTCAAAAGCGACAGACGATGGTAGGAACGCCATATTGGATGGCACCAGAGGTTGTAACTAGGAAAGCATATGGCCCCAAGGTCGATATTTGGAGTTTGGGTATTCTAGCAATTGAGATGCTCGAGGGTGAGCCGCCATACTTGAACGAAAACCCACTCAGAGTATGTTGTGCTTGCAATTTTTCAAACTGTACGTGTGTGTGGGGGGGGGAAGAGGCATTTATGGGTATGTATGAATACGAATATACTGTGTGTGTGAGGATCAGACGCGTAAACATGGCCAGTTCGCTCTAGCACAGAATGGGCTTTCACACATGTCAGCTACGCACCGACCACACTGTGGTTTGTTCTAATATCACTCGCTTGTGCATGTACGTTCCACATCGATGTACTAGTGGAAATACACTCGCGCGTATGTGCATTTAAACACCCATTCACACACGCGAGCAGGCTCTATATTTGATTGCCACAAATGGTACACCTGAGATCCAAGACCCGGACCGCTTATCGAATGACTTTAAAGATTTTTTGGCCAGAGCTTTGGAAATGGATGTTGAGAAGAGATACAGTGCATCTCAACTTCTTGAGGTATGAGTTTAAGGTTAAGCGTTGGTTTATCTGGATGTCTCTACACACTCGCATAGGTATATGTACACCACTGAATTAAGCACAAGCATATACCCTACTTTCACCTTTCACAGCTTCCATTCCTCAAGATGGCTGCACCACTGTCCACGTTAAAACCATTGATCCAGTACTCCCTCCAGCAATCTACCATGACCATGTGAACAGTCTTTGCAAGTGCGCACAATCTGTTGTGTCAGCAGTAATTTACATGGCAATGAAACCGTGCACACATGCGCATAGATATATACTCCCAACACGTATGAAGCAAATTAAGTACATAGGCTGTGGCGCACGGACGCAGATCGGTAAACAAATGTAGGACGACTGAGTTAACAGATAACACCCTTTAAATCACAATTGTCTTTAGGAGTGATTGATGTCAAGTAGTTTTCTTTTATTGATCGTCGCGATATATCTCAATCTTTACGTACTGTTTCTCAGCTGCGACGTGTGCTATCTATCGTACAGTGTTTCGTTTGCGGTGAGTTGTGTGCGTTAGGGTATGTATGTATATGTCTATATGTAGGTACAGAATTTAAAGCAACCCATTAGCCTTAAGATCCATATAAATACGTTTTGAGATAACGTTACCCAGTGAGTCTTCATACTCTTCGTCGTCTCCGGCTTTGAATGCTTTGAGCTGTTTCTCCGCTTGTAGCTTAGCATATACTGTGAATAAATATACAGTAAACTGATCTTATGAGCAAATAAAAAAGCGAAAGCCAAGTTGAAAATACCATATATATACAATCCTGTATGCAAGCACGTACGATCAACATTTAGTAACAAATAAGCCATATTGTGTAATTTTCATTGGTGCGACATTGTGTACATCCGGAACAAAAACACACAAGCTATGGATACATCTTTTTGTGTTTCTGCATCTGTCATAGAGTAATTGAAAATATCGCTTATGTTCAGATCTGACACTACTGTTTGTGCACACGAAAACGGTGTTGAATGAACACTTCCACATATGCAAATATGTAATACATATGTATATATCCACCTACATGCTTCTGCGTCTGCCTTGGTAGTGACATTTATGAAATGACTAGTGTTTGGTACACCTATCTGTCTCATGCCATGCGCGTGCTTTGCTTCTTGGAAATGACGTTGGAATGCTTTGGGGCCCTTGTACGCTGCACCTCCGCAGATCTCACACGTATAGTTGATATTCAACCCATGCAGCTATGGATAATGTTTTACATATTGGACAGGTGTTAACATGAATATCTGCCATATATATTTATCTCAAAAGTAATGATAAGACAGCGTATCCAGTAAAACTTATAGCTATCACCTGAAATTAATGATCAAAGGCATGTGTCGTGATAGATGTTGAAATGTTGCACCATAAGTCAAACATGAATACAACCATGCTTTGAATAATATCATAGTGGTCCTCATTGGTTCTGCAGTGGTTGGCCTGGTCACGAGTAACAAATAGTATGCTGTATCTATCTATACCTTGTATAACCAATACGGAATGGGTTTTCCGTCCCAGCCTAGAGGCAAGTTCTTTGGGTTATATGGAGCCTTGTCATCCTCCTCATCCTCTTCGCCATCGCTGTCTGCTTCAAACACATCCTGATCTTCTTCGAGTTCTTCTGCAGTTCTTGCTTGTTTTCTCTGTACACTGTACGTGCGAAATACAAAGTGAAAAAATTTGAGCCTGCACGACATCCAACATATCTAAGAATGATAAGCTACCACGCTTAGCATAATTGAGTATACATTTATACACCTACCAACACGAAATGGAGATTGTGTTCTCATTGGCGCTTCTAGAGGAACAGTGGACATCATAAATCACAAATCCCATACACACACCAACACACACCAACACACACACATGAAGACATAATAACAAATAATATGTCCGTATTTACACACCTAGTACGGGTTTCTTCCCGCTGGTCCTCAAGTAGAGCTGCCAACCGTGCAATAGAGTGTTCTTGCTTCGCCATATTCTTCTCTTTATCTCCATTTGCCCTGCAATTTCCAACAATAAATGAAGCGTTAAACCCTGATATAATTCATGTTTCATTTCATAATATTAAAGCAACACGCCATACATGCATCGATACACCATACCTAAAATATCACTACGCAGAGTTCATAGATATACAGAAACCATAATACAACAATGAACATACGATTTGCTTTCTGTTGAACCGGCTTCATTTTGAACAGCCTTTTTGTGCTTCTTTCCATTCAGATGGTTTGCGTAGACATTTTGATTGGTAAAGGTCTTACCGCCTGCGTAAAGTATGTAATAAGTACCAATCGAGTATGAGTGTTTATATTTTCATGTGCATAAACATACGGTATATCATAGCTCACAGCAAACTCACACGGACGCATATACGCAGACACACACGTTTAATATATATGACATACATGGTTTACAGTACAAGTCAGATCCGGCCGACTCTCCAGTGAATTCCCATCCTACGCACGTACCATCTTGCCATTTCGTTTCGAACTCAGCAGCAATGTCCTTTTCCTCCACACTCATGTTACGAAGCGGGAGAGCTCGGTCAAAGAAATCTCGAAGATACGTTAAGAGATTGTCTAAATAACTGTTAAGGTTTGGGGTTTTTCCAATTAGGGAGTGTGTCGCGTGTGTGATTTGTGACTGTGTCGCGTGTGTGATTTGTGACCAATGTCCGGTTTTATATATATTGTGTTACACAACTTTGATATTGCGAGTACGAGTGCAGGGACATGTAAGACGGAGAATACTCTTTGTATTGCTCATAAGGGATATGCTTATACATATCGAACTGTGGGATAACAAATTCAATATTATTCTTGTTCTCCACTACATGTCGTTGAATGTCTCTGCATCAAAACACATATAGTAGTGCACAAACACACATGCATGCACGGAACAATTTAGTTGCCATATTGTATGTGCACACATATATCACCTACCTTTGGTATGCTTGGTTGAATTTCTTTTGTTTCGGGATGTTATCAAACTTATCAAATAACGAGAGATACCTAATGTAATCTGTTTTCTCGAACAGACCACAGTTCAGATATTGTTTGTAATTCTCATTCAGGTCCAAGCACGCACCATACTGCTCCTCGTCCGTAAACATCACAAGGGCTAGCAAACATAAAGTGTGTACGTATTTGTGTGAGTGCAGGCAAACATACACGAAGAATGTGGACAAGTGTGAGAGAATATCATGCATAGTGTCTATGATAAATGGAAGATGTGCATATATTGTTGCACATGTGAATTCGACAAGCAGATTGTTCCTTATCCCTCGATATGTGTGACAGCCATATGGGTATCGACATACAAGCATACTGATATACATATGTTGCCATTAAGAAATCCGTCTGTGGCAGGGCTTCAACATATACCAATATGATGTGACTTTGATTATACTGATTTTAAAATTCAATACCACACACACACACGCACACACATACACACACACACATATATATATATATATATATACACCACACACACACACACGCACATGTCCGATCGGACACCAACAAAAAGGCATACGTTTTCCATTGATGTAACCATCCTGTTCCTTCGAGTGTGTGATGTCTACCGGAGTAATGACTAAACCTGGCTGTGCTCTGTATTCTCGAGATATTTCTGACAGTCGGGTATAAAATTCTGAAAACTCGTTAGGTCCACCCAGTGCTTGGATCTCTTTCGCTCTCTCTCTGCCTTCATCAGTGTATATATCATACAATTGATTTCCTCTCTCTTGAACACCCTCCAAGAAATATTTGACCTGCATGCGTAGACGTAGGTGTTGATTTGTATGAAACTATAAATATGTACCACTATAATAACCCGGATATTCTTGTGTAAACACAATATATCCGTCACACAAAGTATCCGTTAGGCAAGCTCATTGCTTCATTTCATAGCTAAGGCCTTGTGTTTATCCGAACACTGCTCATACATCCGATTATCCTTTGAATCTCTTCCTCAACGTTGGAAACATGTATCTTACGTATACACATGTTTCGTCAAATATGAATCTTAATTTGTCCTTGCTTGCTCGCAATGTAAGCTCAATATTTGACTGTGCATATAACATAAAGATACTACCTGTGTATACATAATTGCTTGCTAATCATGTATGTGTGTATGTGTGTACGCGTGCGTGCGTGTTTATGTGCATTCATGACCTTCCATACCATATTTTCAGCAACAATGGTCTCTTTTCTTCCCATGCCATTGGTTTTATCATTAATCTTGAGTAGTATGTCACTTGCCGCTACCTCTAATGATTCTCTCTCCTCGTGCAAACGACGTTGCATCTCAATAATAGACTCAGCCATCTCGAAAATTGAAAAATGACGAAGACTAAACGAAAAGTTGAATTATGATTTATACTACGTACTGTATAACACTCCCACAGGCTGAAGAGAACTCTTTTTCCTTTCTGTACGACGTGTACGTGCGTATGTATATACGTGTACGTGAGGTAACGCGTACGTAAGGTATGAGTGTATGCGCGTGTGTGTGTGTGTGTGTGTGTGTGTGTGTGTGTGTGTGTGT